>BSXT01002261.1:0-48154 GCA_030267785.1 Phytophthora fragariaefolia | reverse complement strand
CAACGCTCCACCAGCGATCCTCCGGGACCAAGAACTAGCCCGCAACCACTGACGCCGCCGTCGCAACATCAGCTTGAAGCAGATCAGACCCATGATTTGGCAGAGGAGGACCGTTTTGAGGACAATTGCGCAGAAATTGCGGCTTGAACTTCAACGCGATGACTCTATAAACGTACCACAAATCGGGTACATGTACAGATACCCTAGCCGCGCCGCGTCTATTGTGGTGACCATAGACGAGTCATTGAACTTGGGAGATGCGCGTTTTTCGTCGCCCGACCGACCACGCGACCGACCATATCATACATGCTGTAGCGGCAACAATCGGGTGGTGCAGCGCTCGCTGTGGCACGAGCAGATTCGCCCGCCGTCGGCGACAGATTCGCGGCGCGAAGGCCCGTACGGACGGGCCGGCGCGTTCGCCAATCGCGTGACCGACCCGTTGCCAAACAGGGTGTACAGGTACATACAGGTACACATGTAACGAACGCACCGAGCACGCGTTCACGCATGACGCAGCGGCCCGCCCGTGAATCTCTCTCGGCTACCCCCCCCAAGATGTATAAGACTCTCGTCAGCCCGGTCGGATTGTTGACAAGGCTGTCACAGGCAGCCCCAGGCACGTGCGGCCGCTGGCTCTTCTCGCGGAGACCGTGCCGGGCCGAGTGCCGGTGCTTGCGGTGCGCGTTCGTCGAGCGAGCGAGCTGCGGCTATCCGGGGCGAGCGCGCCTCCGTGCTTTCCCGCTGCGCAGTTTGACACCAGACGCCCGCTGGCCGGCGTTCCTGACGTCGTCGGAGCAACGGTTAATTGCGCGTACCGGTATACATACACATGTTTCTTACCAAAAAGCAAACAGATTTTGCCAATTTGTTAGATGTATTGGCTCGAGAGTCCCAAGCCAATAACAAAACCTGTCGCAAGCTGGGACGATTCACTCTTGGACACGGGGCTGGCGTGTTGCAGGCTGCAACTTGCAGCGTGTCTTTTTGCGCGGGCCGCCGGCAGCCATACTGGAGACGCGTCAGCCGTATCTTTGCCGCGCCGTTGTCGTTGCGCGGCGCCTGGCCGCCCATTGGGCCCCAATTTGCGCCAATGGCATGCCGCGCGCGTGCCTGCTGGCGACGAAAATACTGCTGGCAGGGCGGCGCCGCTTGCACCACAAGCGCGGCGCGCGACGGGCGCGGAGCCGCCGCTGCACATGTTGACGCTCGATCACAATCGAATCTGCCATCCACCGCGCAAGCGAGCACCTACGAAGAGCATGCAAGATTTCTCCCAGTGGATGACCACGCTGCAGATGCAGCAGCAGCAGCACAGCCCCGCGTCCTCGTACGCCGAGACCGACAGCGCCGACTCGGACAGCGACGACAGCAGCAGCTGCACCGACTGCCAGTGCCGCCTCGAGCCCGTCCGCAAGTTCAAGGACGCCCAGCGCGCGTGGGCGCGCACGGCGCCAATCAGCATCCCCACGTCGAGCCGGCGGCAGCCGCACCCGCACCTGTGCGAGAGCATCGTTGAGAGCCCCGACTTGTCTTACCACGCCGACATGCGCCTGCTGCGCGCTGGTCGCTACCTTCACGAGCACGACGACGCCACCGAGTCCGAGCAGGAACTTGACGAGGACGACCCGGCCTTCTACGGCAACCTGGCCTTCTTCCGCTCGCAGTGCGGCGCTCAGCCGCGCGTGGTGCGCCGCAGCGCGCACCCCGTCAAGACGGCCGCAGCCCCTACGGCCGTCGACGACGGCGACGAAGACATCTTCGCCCTGGAGCTGTGATCTCCACCCGTAGTAACGCAGGACAGTCTATTTATTCGGCTCTTTGGGCCCGTAAGGCACGTAATGCACGCCGTAACTTATCCACCATCGAACTTTACTGCTCGATCTTGCAGGCCGTGAATCTTATCTTTGTCTCGTTGTACCGGTAGCGGCGGGGCCCGTCGTCCCTGCCGTGGGCGATCGATCAATCGATGGCGCCCCGGTCGCTCGTCGCCGGCGCACGGCAGCGACAGCACCGAGGCAGCAGCGCACGCAGGCTGCGGTGTGCGGCACGTCGTCTAGGCTTCTAGGACATCAAAGGCGACGCCCGCGCCATGCCCTGGGCGGCGCTGCGTGTAGCTGGCACGCAGTTGCAGTTTAGTTGCAGTTTAGTTGCAGTTGCACTGCAGCTGTACCGGTATCCCGGTACCACGCCGCGAATCTCGACGGATTCGTTTGACACCCTGTCCGTTGACAGGCCCTGAGCGCGCGCACTTGCACAGCGTGCAGTGAACACGCCGCCCCTACTGGTTGGCCACACTGTGCCCCACAGACACCGTCATCACCAAGCCCCAGATAGGCGACCCGCGCTTGGCACGCCGTTGGGCTTCTTTTTACCGACGCCGCGGCCCCGTCGCCACCAGCGCGCTCGGCGCGCGCGGATTCGGCCAATCGCGGGGATGCACACTTTGGGCCAATGGGAGCGCGCGCTCGGCACGCGTGCGCCGCAAGCTTGCCAGCTGGTCGCCGCTTGGGCTCGCAGCCCGGCGCTGTCACCCACGCCAGGGAGCTTGCAACCGCCGGCGAGCCGCGGCCTGACGGCTCAGTCCACAATTGTCGAAGACCTCCGCGCACACCCCGCTCGCCGCCACCGTTTGACCAGCATCCAATGCCGCTCACCCAGACCCAGAGCCTGCCCGCATGGGCGCCCATGAAGCCCGTCGACGAAGACCCGCTGTACCTGTCGGGCGAGGAGACCGACTGCGACTCGGAGCGCGGCAGCGACACGCTGAGCCGCGAGGACCAGCAGCTCATGACCAGCTTCATCCACCTGCAGCGCGAGCGCGCGCGCAAGCAGCTTTTCCACAAGGAGGTTTCCCGCCCGGCCTTCGCCGCCGCCGCGCGCACCTCGCCCGTGCTCATCCCCGCGCAGACCCACCAGTACGTCGCCACCTCCACCAAGCGGTGGATCTGGGACGAGGAGGAGGAACAGGACGACGAGGCCGACCAGTGCCCGTGCTGCACCCACTCGCAACCGCGCCAGCAGCGGAGCGAGAGCAGGCCGGCCACGGCCCCCGCCGCCGTGACAACCGACGCCGCGATCAGCGACCTCATGTTTGACCTCGAGCTCTAGGCTGCGCTCGTGCCTCCACAGGATAGTTTATTATGTATGTAGCGCTCCACTACTATAAAAAAGAGGAGTCCGTAGTACCTAGTAGTAATAAGTATGTGCAGAATGAATGCCAACACGTTACAAGTGTACCAACCCAATCTGCTGAACTACTACTAGTATTTGGTGCCTGCTGCGAGTTGAACTCAAGTGATTCAGTTCCCGTACGCCTCTTAGCGGCTAAGTTAGCCGGAGCATCCCTCTGGGGCATTTAACGCGGCCCCCAGGCTTTACCGGTGCTGAAGCCCCAGCCAGCGTAGCGTAGCGGAGCCGAGCGCCCAACGCCGCTGTCCTGTGATCAAAATGAGGGATTGGGGTCGTGTCGGATACTTATGCGACGCCACGCCGCCGACGCTCGATGTTGGGCACCGCCATAATCACAGATGTGTGGTGCGCTCGCAATCCAAATCGCAGGATGCTCAATGGACGAGCGTCATGGGCGCTTGTCGCGGCGCCCAGCGAACGCACCAGTCAACAGGCAGTCAACGCCTCGAGCCTCTGCAATCCGCGGCGCCCGATATCGCAGCATAGAAGCTGGCAACCGAAAGATTTGAACGCGGCCAGAGCCTTGCCGCCCGCGATGCTGATGCCTTGCACCGTGCAAGCTGGACGTTGCATGTTGCTTTTTTGAGCGGATTGCGCAAAACTGACGGTGACGCCCTCGCGGACTTCAAGCCGAGGTGGTGCAGGCACCGGGGCGGATTACCCCGCTCGAGGAATGCGGGAGCCACCGCGTGATCGGCGAGCCCCGCGTTCTGGAATCCAGAACCTGGTGCAAGTTGCTGAGTCCTCGCCCGCGGTGCTCGCAGCCACACGACTCCAGTCAGGAGGGCATTCAGAGACCAGCCGAGCGCGCGCACCACGCGTGGGCGATTACGCTCACGGTGTCAAGCTTCGTACCCTCGCGCGGCGCCCTTGTCCGTCTGTCCGAGTCGGACTCCGACGGACAGCGTCCGCATGGCGTCAAGGCTGAGTCACCACCGAGATGGGAGCGTGGCGGCGACGAGTCGTCGCGTCCGACGAGTCGAGGCGCCCGCCCGCCGCACGCCATGCGCATCCCACATGCTCAACAAGTTGTTGGACTCCGGCGTCCATCAAAGACGCTGCCACTTCGTGTGTCGCACACGAAGTGCTCGTTTTTCGCCAATCCGGCGTGACGCCATTTTGCACCAATCACACGCCGCGAGGGCATTACCGCGGTCGGACAGCAAAGACGCCAAGTCGAAGGGCGGCAGAGCTGCCGACGTCTGACGCCGTCGCCGGGGCGCAGCGCAGCGGGAGATGGACACGCCCGTGGCCGTCGCGCTGGGCGTTGCGCTCTTCATCGCAGTCGCCGCCGCGTTCGTGCGTGCCGCCCGCAGACGCGCAGACACCGCAGCCGAGGCCGACAGCAGCGACGACGAGACGTCGGGCCCTCTGAGCGTTAGTGTCGTGGCCGACCACGACGAGCAAGACTCGCTGCTGCCCAAGTTCGCGGGGCTGCTGCGCTCGCCGTGGCACAGCGTCAGCGACGGGAAGAAGGAGCAGCAGCAGCCCAAGGTGATGCGACCGGTTCGCAGAACCTCGCGCTCCATGTCGCTGACGATGCCGCTGCCGCTGCGCAAGAAGCGGAAGCCCGCAGAGGTGCCGGTCAAGAAGATCCATGTGCCCTACTTCTTCCCGCTCTTGGATGAGACCGCAGAGTGGTGGCAGTCCCAGCAACCCGCTGTGGAGCCCCAGCCGACGCCGGAAGAGGAACCCGACGCAAGTGAGGAGAGCCGCTCTATCGAAGACAGCAAAATATCTAACAACACTCCCACCGAGGGATCATGTGCGCGAGACATGTCACCAGCCAGACAAACGCTGCAGCCGGAGCATTCCCAGATTCGTTTTCCTGCGGTCGAGTTGGCAGCACTGCCGATTGAAGTTGAAGGGCGATGAATTGCACAGCACAGCGCTGGACGCTGTCTGAATTAGAGCACTAAGCGATGCAAACACGGCCGGCCTGTGTCGATAGATGAACAGTACGCTAGATCTTGTAAATAGCAGCACGCAACTGAAGGAATCCCGTCCACACTCACACTGTACACACAAATCCGCACCTTAAGGCCTCGCCTGGGGGCTGTAGACTGTAAACCCTAGTATGAACCTTACAGCCGCTAGGCTACAGCCCCCAAACGCTCGCTTGCCAAGCGCGAGGTTGAAGCTGCCCGTCGTTGAAGCTGCCCGTTTCTCTCTTTCTGGGACAGAGCGATCTGATCCAAGCGCGACATGCTCCCACTTTTTCCGGACCGCTGACTGGGCTCCAGTATGGACCACTCAAACCTGACCCCGTCGGCCCATCAAACGCGCGGGAAAAAACGAGGGGGAAAAGCTCAGGAACCGAAGGGAGCAAAATGCTGGAAATGCCGCTGGACATCGGGCTGCGCGTGGGTGCGTGCGGCCTGCCCCCCCCCCTCCCTCCTCCCCAGGCAACTCACTGACCTTCACTCTCTCTGCGCCGTAGACGTGCTGGACGACGAGGGCATCTGGAACACGGGCGTGATCGTGGACGTGGGCAAAGAGGCCGACGAGGACGAGGACAAGGTGGAGGTCAAGTACGACGGATGGGGCGACGACTACAACCAGTGGATCGGCGTGGCCACGCAGCGGCTGGCCCCGCTGCACACGTACACGATCGTCAAGAAGTGCTGGGCCAAGCTCACCAAGTGGCCCTGGTGGCCGGCCTTCGTATGTGCAGCTCTTAGTATTTTGTTTGATTGATATTTTTTATTTTCTGGAGGGGGTAGTACTATAGTAGTAGTAGGCAGGGGGGGGCGAGTACTATTGCTAACATGGGGTGCCTGTATGACTGCTACTTGTAGGTGGTGCTGCGCGCCCCCACGACGGCGCTCGCGGCCCAGGGCCTGGAGGAAGAGACCAAGCTCTACGTCGAGTTCTACGACTCGTTCAATGAGGACAAGCGCTCGCGCTGCTGGATGCAGAAGAAGAATGTGGCATCGTTCCGCGACGGCTTCGAGGAGCGCGCGTCCAAGAACATCGGCAAGAACTTCCCCAAGTTCGTGGAGAGCACGCAGCGGGCCAAGGCCGGCACGTCGCCGCTGCTGTTCTCGGGACCGGGCACGCTGCCCATCGAGTACTCGAGCAAGATGGCTGAGCCGCTCGAGGAGAAGAGGAAGGAGTGCACCGCGGAGCAGTGGTTCCACCTCTACCGGGACTTCAGCAACCGCTACCAGGAGCTCTACGGATACTCGACGGCGCCCGAGCCATCTTTTGGGAAGAAGACGTCCATGACGGCTGACCACAAGTCGGCCAAGCGCGGCCCTGGCCGTCCCCCGAAGAAGGCGGCGAAGGAAGTGCCGTCGGAAGGTTCGTGGCTGGCGCTTTTAAATGCTGTCTAGCTGGTGAGAGGCAGACGAAGTGACGGTGTTGGCCGGCGATGCACATGTTTTTCTGGCTGTCTTGTGTGTAGATGATGATGAAAGCGAAGAGAAGGAAGAGGAACCGGAAGCTGACGAAGTTGAGGAAAGCGGCGATGAGGAGGAGGAGGCGGTGCCGTCTCAAAGACGGCGGACCCGCCAGAACAAGCGCCCAGCCGCTCCAGAGTCAAGCTCCCGTCGCAGCACCCGGGCCCGACGCGTTAAAGGTTAATTTGACGTTCCTTCCGTCCGTCTGCAGCGGTTGTGCAGACGGTTGGGCGCGTGCGTGCGCTCGTGCCTGTGCGTAGCTGTCTGCCTTCCATGCGTGCATAGTGTTGATCTTCGGCTGTGTATGTGTGGTATGGCTCGTTTTTTAATCAGTAATTGAGGAACTGACGCAAACAAGCTCTTCCAGCTCTTCCTTTGCGTCTTCATTTTCACCCCCTCCATCCGTCCGCGAAGCGAGCCCCAGATCCCCAAGTACTGCTAGGGACTGCAGACACGCCAGCAATGGCGTGGTTGCCAGCCCGGAGTTTGTTGTCGAAACGGAAGTGTGTCATGATGCGGAGACGGTAGGGCTAAAATCCTCATCGTGGGAGACCAAGCTTTCACCTGCTGGTGGTGTCGACGACCAGAAAGTGGCACCTTCACCCGTGCCACCAAAAGAACCTTCCAGCATGCCGGACAGCAAGATGCTGAATGGCGAGCAACTAATGAGTGAGTCGAAACCCACGGCCCCAGTCATCGAAGCTAGCCGCCAGGCCGAGGCTGGGACCCTGGGTGGCAACCGTCGACGGAAGGATCCGATGGACCCGCCTGCCAAACTCTCCGAGCGTATCTCGAATGGCAAGCTAGAGGGGTCGCGCAACCAAACTCAACCTAGCCAAGCATCTGACAAAGACCCTAACTTCTACCAAGACTGGTCTGGAGGGTCTCGCTATGAAGTGGACAACAAACCCTGGAACATCCTGGGGTGGCTAACGGAGGGGTTTAAGAACCGACTACAGCGAAAGTAACGCGAAGTTACTGTGGAGGATACTACAGTAGCTGTTCTCTAATGTGTAAATGACCTTTGTACTGAACGTTGTTGCTACCTACTTCGTAACCTCGGATCTTCTTCACGCTGTGTTGCCATCAAAGTCGAAAGGCGAAGATATATCTGAGGTCACGTTTGATGGGCCCGATGAACTTTTTCCGTCCTGTGCCGAGTCGAAATGCATCGTGGCGACAAGCGAGGGTGCTCACGGCGAACTTCAGCTAAACACACTGGCGCTTGTGGCGATAGATTTAGGCGAACCACCGAGTCAGCTTGATGTGCTGCCAGCAATGGCTGAAATACGCCGTCTCGATAGATTTTTGGAACTGATGCTCCGACGTATCTCGGCGAGATGTCTGGTGCCAGCAGTTGGGAGCGGTGAAGCCACTGCTTTTCACTGGCAAACGGTGTGCGTACCGAAGGAAACCGCGGATTTTGCTCGTAATACGAGACTAACGGTGAGCGAGTCCTTGGAGATGTTGGACTTTGCATGATGTTGCCGCTTCCAGACATGGTACCAGAGTTCTCATAAAAATTGCACAGCGCTAGCGAGAGAGGGTCCCTCCCCCGCAAAGTTTCCCAAGATGGCGTTCTTCCGACCCACTGAATGCCTCGCAGTGCTGAGAAATACACACTCTTGTTATGCTCACCAACAAAAAACTCGCATGCAAGTCCTGAAAAGGAAACAGCATATAGACATAAGTTGCTGTAGTTATAGATGACCCTGCACACGATTTCATCCAGCGTACCGCACGCCTGCCGCATACTGTGACCTATATTCATACAGTTTGCGATCTCTGAAGTCACTCGTTTCATGTAAAATAGCAACGGAGCCATCACGTCAGCGTCAAATCCAACCTGGCGCAGTAATGTTGCGGTACAGTTATCAGGGCGTTCGATGTCGAGATGTTCCAGTCGATGTCCGCTAACCAACGATGACGGACCTCTTTTGTTTTTGATTGTGGTGGCACCATCTTTCCTTGCAGCATGCTCGCCATCGATTGATGTTTGAGAGAGTAGAAACACATCTGAGTGTGCACGCGGTGTTTTGCGCTTACAGGTACCTTTGCGGTTTTGGACATTACTACCGCTAGGTAAAGGAAAAGTAGGTTTATCGCACTGCTCGCTACTTTGTGGCGCCACAGGCGAATGTCGCCACACAACCAAGAAAGCGACATTGTTTTGATAAGGTATACGACGCTGCAAACAGAATACCCCTTTCGTTAACCCAGACCGTGATGAAGCAGACTCAGGCGCCAAAGCAAGGTAGATACTCGGAAATTCCATATCTCTGCAAAATACCTAGCACAGAGCTTTAGCTAAGTGTAGTGACCTGGAACATCTTTTATCTACTCACCTGAAGTTGCTGCAGAGACAGAGTGCTCACGTCAAACCCACGACGACAGACAGCAACCACTTCATCGGCTTCGTCGGGATTCTTTTTTTGAAGCGGTATTGGTGTCTGGAATCCTTCAAGAATGGCTTGAGGCGAGACACGCTGCAAGATCAAACAATCAGGTATAATAATATTATACATATTATGTAAACTAGGCAAAACAAATCATAGAAGCAGTGAAGCCAACCCAACCATCAAATCTTTTGGTTTGACGCGTCCTGCTGCAGATGTTGTGTACCAAACGCTTGGCTGCCTGAGCTCATTGATGAATACATTGACACTGATATCAGTTTCTAAACTACACCAAATGTGAGGCTCAAAATCTCATCGGAACTGATATCATACCCGCTTGGGCTTAGCAACACCGTGTCAAGAATCTGAAGTGGCATTCCTTCGCCCATTCTTCCTCCTCCACTAATTGCTTGGAAAAGCACTACCCAATCATTCGCAAGATCATCGAGTGGAATACCCAAATGCGAGCACGTTTTCTCGGTGAATTTAGATAATCGCAATGGCTGGATCAAAGGTGGCTGGCGGACAGTGTATAAAGGTCTTCCATTGCAGAGCTGCTGTTTATGCTCGGAACATTCGTCGTCGTCACTTTGGTCCCCCATTTGTGTCTTCTTGTGACTTGAGGGCGTGAAACTGAACCAGAATAGCTCGGTTGCGTTTGGTCGATTAAACGTTGTTGCTGAATTTCTTTTTAAATTAAAATTTGCTGCCCACAAAAATACTACTTCGAGAAGTACTAAGTACTCACTGCGTGTTTCGCTTGTTCACTCTGCAACATATATGCCAGGCTGTACACCTTCGCTAAATTGCCGCCAACTTGCATCAGTAGGCATTGCTCATCTGAATGAATATCAATCAATTAGGTCGTGCTGCGTTTGCGATTGACGACGAGCGAGCGTTTGAACCAGTTCTCCATCGAAAATCCTTCGCTCGAGCTAAATATTGCCATCGAAGGAGATGTCAAATCGACACCATTAACATCATCAAGAGGAAGTGGCGGCGGCGAATTGTGTAACATGGAGTCTGTTGGCCTAGTGAGCGTATCCGACGCACTCTTGTCAGGTGCATTAAACTTCTGTGGAATACTGATCATAGTCCTCTTTGGGTTTGGTGTCGCTTCTTCATCTCCATCAATCTCAAGTGAGCCTGTAAGAAGAAACGAACATTAGTAAAATTGTGGGCCGTGCAGTCTTCACTTAGGTAAGCTTCATGAAAGCTTACCTTCTAAGTCAGCCTGCATTACACAAAAACGTCGACGCACCTCATGATATTTTTCCTCGCCATCACCATCCGAGTTTGTTGCCTCCTCAGAAAGTTGCTTTATATCCGCAGAAGCCATCACCTTGAGAGTTTTTTTATCAGCTTTCTTGCGACGTTTGCTCTGTTTGGGCTCGCTTGGAGGGTCTATAGCCACAGGTTCATCGAATGGCGTAGGAACACCCTTGAACTCCTTACTATCAGAACTGTAAGGCTTACCAACCGACAAAAATGAGTGGCTTAACTCTTCTTCGGTTTCCAAACCGAACTCGAAGGAAGTTTCCACTAACCCTCCTGTATTGTTGCAATATCATACACAATATAACGTTATTCCTTGTGTATATCATGAGCTTAGGTCACCATATCTCCATGCAAGACATTACCTCCCAACGATTCATAGCCCTGCTTATCTAGGTGGAGGAATGATAGATCTTCGCCATCCCGTTGATTTAGCTCCAGTTTCTTTGCTCGAGGAAGAGCAGGCATGTTCCTATCGCGTACTGTGAACATAGTGACGAAAACATGATTATTGAGAGGCGGACACTTCAAATGAAGTGGCGATACTTACAACCATGTGACGAGGAATTGCTCAATGTTTTCGGATTCTTGTCAGCTACGCTTTTAGTCGCTTGCCGCTTTTCTTTGTCCAAGTCTCGAAGTACTTCTTTCGCGAACGCGATGCGCTGCTCAACTAGAGACAACGGTGTCTTTGGTCTTTTTGTTGGCCTCTGCTGCCTTCGCGCCGTTGGGGTAGTGACATCAGTTGACTCGGGCTCCTGCTGTTTCAAAACCTCACTGGGACTCATATCTACAGATCTTCTCGCGAATAGTGTATCTCTCACCACGTCTTTCACAACAGGCCTAGGAACTGCCTTTTCTTCTTCCTCCGAATCCTCATCTGAGTTCAAGAGCAGAGAAGGCCTTGGTTTGACATTTGCAGCATCGCTAAGATATCCACTGATCGGAGGAATGCTTCGCCTGGCCGCCATCTTGACATGTTCTTCACATTCAAAACAACACAAATATCAATACCTGGTAAAATCCCCATTCTTCGCCCACCCCACGCACTTTTATCGGGGCTTTTTCGTGTTGATCTTGGCTTAGCCAACCCACTGCTTTCGCTATCTTCATCGTCATCGACTATAATTTCATCCATCGATACCGTAACGTGGCGTGGCATTGCTACCGCAGCGTTGGTGTCCCGGGGTAAGATTGTATGCCTCTCGTTTCGAGATACCTTTGCACTTAACGTTGGGGATATTGATAACCGTTTCTTGTGGCTTCTAGTCAAGATTGAGGTTGGTCGCCCACCATCTTGCCTATTGCCGCTGTCAGTGTCATCTATAGCCTCGAGCTCACAAGACATTTCAACCTCCATCAGTGGCTCCAGCTCTATCTTCACCGGCTGATGCTTTTTGGGAGTAAGAGACCGCTTTTTCTTCGTCGTTGTCGGTGTCGTATGCTGTTCATCCTCAGTTCTTGACGTTAGAGGCCTTCTTATTTTCAGTTTTGCGACAGGCTCCCCACTGCCTGTGTCATGATTGTCGTCTCCGATGATTTCGTAGACATGCGTTTGCATGTGACGCTGTTTGTTGTTTGCAAAGTTTCGATACCAAAGGCTGTTGCCCATATTCTTGCGCATTGCTGCGACGGACTCAGTCGTTATGTTCTCATACTGCAAAGGCAGTGTACCCTTGGCAAACGCCGGCATTTTTGTGGTTGAATCCGACCGAAGCACAAACTCCAGCGCCCGCTCAAACTGCGCCCCATTCGTCCCCATGCGGTTATGGTCGTAGTTGTCATCAAACGTTTTGACTTGTCGCTTCTTTTGCCAGCACCTACGACAAAACCAATAGCTGTATAACTCCTACCGCACGCCTTCCAGCCGCACACAGCTGCGAACGCCTACCGGTCTCGTTTGGCAAAGTCGGGGTCATCCAGGAAATCGACGAATAGTCGGTTCTCCACCGCCAGGTTATTGATGCCTTCAACCGTTCCTGGCGTCCGAATCGTAATCTACTCAACAACAATCCACGTTAGCCCCACCGCCCCCAAAGCTCTAGTAATGCCAAAGTGTGCACACCACGGAAGGCCACATGGGCCAGTTGAGATACTTGACCCAGCACTTGACCGCCCACGTGAAGGTGTGGAAGGGCGCCACTCGGTCGCTGTCGATGCGCACGACCTCGTCGTAGTCTTCGGGCCAGCCGTCGTACATGACTTCAACCTGCAGCCCATGTGTCATTTCCAGAATCGGTTAGCACCGCTCCGACGGTTCGAACCGCACGACGCACGAATAACCCGCTGAGAAGCAGTGACGCACCTCCTCCGGCGACACCACTCGGAGCACCATGGCCACGTTCCACACCCCGTCGTGATCCCTCACATCTGCGTATCATTCAATCTGCCGGTTAGGCGGATCCGGCGATTTCGGCGATTTCGACGGGTGCAACGACGCACCGAGCCAGTCGCCCTCGGTCAGCACGACGCTCTGTCTGGATGACGAGCCGCGCGTGGAGACGCTGCCGGTTTTCTTCTTGGGCGTCATGGGCGGCTTGACCTGATCGCTGCGGACTCGTTGATGTTGACGGAATCGCACCACGAAGTTAAACAAAAATTGGCTTCGGGGTCCTTCTTTGCGATTTTTTTTGGGTTTTCTCGCGTTTTGATTGGTGAATTTAAGAGATTCGAAATCAGAAAGTCGAACGATGACATTAGGGAGAGCGTGAAAGGGTGCTCCTTTCGTCATGCCGGTAAAGGTTCATGACGTCCAAACATCTCGTTTACATTGAAGTACTTTACCGATTCAGCTTTTCGTTAGGACCCCCCACCATGGAGGAAATCTGCGATCAGCTTCCTCTTGAACCAAGACTGCATCGAAAACCCTTTGCTAGAGCTAAAAACTGCTGTCGACGGAGATGCCAACGCTACCCCACTCCCAACGCTGAAAGCTGATCGGTTGGTCAGGTCTAGGCGGGGTGGTGGTGCCATGGGAAGCGTCGAGCTTGCCGATCGGGTGGATTTGAGAGGTACCATCGCTTCAGCAAACTTTCGCGGTACTGCGATGATGGTCTTCATTGAAATCTTCGCATTTTCCGTGGCTTTGGACTGTGGAGGTTTATCTGCATGAAAGCCACAAGCACTACGCGTTAGCAATGAAAACTTGTACTCGCTCAAACCATTTTTCTACGTAACTACCTTTTTCGTCAACCTGCATCATACAGAATCGCCCGCGCGTTCCCTGAGACCCCTCCTCAATCGCATCGATAGTACTTGAAGTATTTACTTTCGTAGTGGTACGGTCAATTGAGACTACCATCGATGAGGGTTTTGCGTGAGCCTTGTCTGCATCCTCAATGTGAGACTGGCAACTCTCCACCATATTATCTTCTCTGGTAACTCTCACTTCTTCGCTATCAGAGCTGTCATTTTTGCTGGTCGGAATAAGAGTGCGATGCAGCCCTTCAGAGCCCACAGCAGACTCGTCTGTTTCTTTCAGCGCACGCAACATCACATTAGTGACACCGTTTGCAAACAAATTCAATAAGGCCCATTTACCTTTTCGAAGCCTGTCTACTTTGGTATGTATTTGTGCAGCGTTTGCCACCTCAGGAAGTTGCGTAAACTCCGAAACTAGTCGTTTTGATCGCTTAACTTGAATTCTGCTTGCACTAGGCGAGATCCGATGTGGTTTGCCTTGAACTATTAGCATGTAAAAAGGTGAGATAGTGGAGCAAAGCAAAAACCATATGAAGGGTCAAATACACTTACAATTGGCGGTTGAGGGTCTGAATTTACCGGATTGGGCTTGTTCTCGTGTCAGGTTTCGCTCGGAATCTCGCTCCTGCTTTTCTTGGTGATCTTTCAAAACTTGAATATTTTCAAGAGCATCAGCGTGTTGTTGCTGAGAGATCGGTGTTTTTGGGGGGTTGGCAGGTGAAGGTGTCTCTAACATCCGACCAAGTTCAACCTCTTCGCTGTCAACAGGATGTTCAGTATGATCGTTCGGGCTCCGTTGCCCTGGGGTTGAATCCGTTTGTGCACTAGTCGAGCTTTCTTCGTCTGCTTCAGATGCTCCTTCACCCTCAGAAAGTACCCCAGATGGATGCATTGCCACTGGCTTATCCCTCGAGGATAAGTCGAGAAATCCTACGAGAGGTGGAATGCTACGTCTGGCTCCCATCTTAATTACTCCTGTACACCCAAAGAGCATCATCGACATCATTATTACTTTCAGTTAATGCAATTCGTAAGATCACTCATCAGTAGCATTAGCACCTTTGGAGTGGCTTGCTCGTTTCTCCTTGTTACTCGTGACCACGTGGTGCGTACGCCCCGACACTTTACTCGCTTGAGGTTTAGATGAGCGTTTTTCTTCCTTATGCCCCGCCTGTTTTGTCCTCAACAATTGTGGTCTGGTGTGCAATCGTCTGCGCTTGGTCTGATTCCCTTCTTGGTCGTCACCACTGTCGCTACTATCGCTTCCACTGCTGCTGTCGATCGTTTCCAGTACGTACGGTACTTCGAGCTTCGAATGTGAATCCACACCTATCTTGACAGGAGATGGCTGCTTCTTTTCCTTATCAGTGAAAGAAGAATCATTCTTCGTCGCCGACAAGTCCAATATTTTCTCGCTCAACTTAGTCGCCATGGAATCATCGCTTGACGATTCGTCTTCTCCCAGAGTCTCGTAGACGTGGCACAAACGGTGACGCATCTTGCTTTGTGTGAAGCTTTGGAACCAGAGCTCGTCACCCATATTCCTTCTCACGGTCGCAACGCATTCCGTCGCACCGTTCTTGTACTCCACTGGCAGAGTGCCTACCGAAAACTTCGGCATCTTCGTGGTCGCGTCCGATTGCAGCACCCACCCTAGTGCTCGTTCGAACTGCACACCAGTTGAGGCCATACGCTTCGTATCGTAGTTGTTTTCAAAAGTCTGCACTTGGCGCTTCTTTTGCCAGCATCTAGAGAGCGCACAATAAGACCCATCAATACTAAGCCACAGCCCCCTTAAGTCGTTGCCGCAAGCAAAACACGCACCGATCGCGCTTGGCAAAGTTGGGGCTGTCCAAGAAGTCGACGTGAACACGATTCTCCGCCATGAGGTTCTTGATCCCGTCCTGCGTCCCTGGCGTCCGGATCGTAATCTGCAGCCCGCTCAGCATTGTCAGCCCAAATGCTCTGCCGCTACCGTCCACCAAATCACCCACCACGGAGGGCCACAGCGGCCAGTTGAGGTACTTGACCCAGCACTTGACCGCCTTCGTGAACGTGTGGTAGGGCGCCGCTCGGTCGCTGTCGATCCGCACGACCTCGTCGTAGTCCTCGGGCCAGCCGTCGTACGTGACTTCAACCTGCAGCGACGCGCGTTAGAGGCGGCAGCTCGCCCAGAACGCGCCCAGGAGCAGCGCTGCACCTCTCCGGGCGCCGGGACGCTCAGCACGCGCGCCACGTTCCACACGCCGTCGCCGTCCATCACATCTGCGCAAATCCACGGAATCGATGAGCTTCTTGGCGCCGGAGCACGCGCGCGGGGGAGACGGAGAGACGCACCCAGCCAGTCCCCCACATCCAGGAGGTTCTTGCGCTGTGGCGGCGTCTCGCTGCGGCCTTCGCGGCGCGCGCCGACCTTCGCCCGCTTCCTGGTCACCATGGGGCGGTGGGGACCTCAAAATTCCGATCAGCAAAGCGGCTAACGTAAAGTTTAAGTTTGAGGTTAACGACCCAAAACTTCGATGAACAATTGAGAACTTGGGCGTCAAAAATCTCCGTAAAAAGCCACATTGAAGCGATGAAGGTACATGTATCCGCGGACACGTCTGCGCAGTTGAGATACGCCTGCAAGAAGCGCGGCGAGAGAACACGACTGCGAAAAGAAGGGAGAAAGAGAAGCCTGGACAGCGCTCGCCAGCTCGAGGATTTGAAAATGCAGCCAAAGCGTTCGTATTCGTGCGCTTACCCACCCCTCGAGCTACACTCATTGCTACTTGATCCTCTTCGCTATGGCTGAGCTAAGCGTACAAAATGGTGATATATAAAACTGAACAGCACAAGTCTCCATCGGAGCTGCAGCAAGCTGCTCCGCAGCCACATCTCCTGGTGTTGGCGGAGACGCAGCGTCTTCCTCCCAAGCTTGTCGAGAAAGACTCACTGCAGCACGCAAAAGCTCCCCCGGATGAAGTCGACGATGTCTGTCTGTGCGCAGCGCTGGCAGCGGTACCACCCGTTGGTCTCAGGCCGCACCTTGGTCGGGTCGCGGTGGAACATTTGGCCGCACTCCCGGCAGGGCGCGTAGTCGCGTGCGTCGGTGCCAGCCACGGGCGCGAACGCCGTGGCCACGGGAACCGCGCGCGGGGGCAGCTGGGCCGACGGGTAGATCGCGCCGGCCGCCCGGCCGTCGTGCACGACCGCGGCGGCCACGGCCGGGAACAGCACCTGCACCTTGCACACGGGGCAGAGGACGTCGGTGCTCAGGTGGTTGTCGATGCAGTGCGCGTGGAAGAGGTGGCCGCACTGCGGCTGCTTGATCATGTCCTTCTCGAGCAGGCCCTTGCGGCAGCGCGCGCACTCGGCGTTGGTGGTGTCCATGCCCGTGCGCGGGTCGTTCACGGGCGCGTACGAGCGCCGCGGGATGTCGGCCGCCGTCTGCGGCAGTGGCCGCGCTGCTGGAATCATCGCTTGCTCTGCTCGGCGCTTAATCGAGAATGAGGTTGACGCCAATTGCGTCGGTGGATTCTCGCGAGTCTTGTCACACACACACACACACACGTTGCCTCTGAACCCCGCCGCGATGTGGATACATTGCGTGCGCCACACTATCGTTGGACTCGTTTTGGTCCCGTCCAAAATCTGTAACTTTTAGTCCGACCAGATGGGTCCTTTTCTCAAAAGGAGGAGCCCTACGTGGCCAAAGTCAGACCGACGCGCTTGGGTCGCCGCTCCGATCGCGCTCTGCCGGCGCCAACCTCCAGGTGAGAAGGTCCCTCCCCGCCCCCTTCCTGTGTGTGCATCTGCCCTAGACTAGGCCTCCGCAGCTGCGAGCTACTAGAGTTGACCAGCCAACGATGTTCGGCTACTTCGCGGAGAAGCTCAACGTCAAGAACCTGGGCGAGCTGCTGGCGCCCACGCTCACGCCCGAGCAGGAGTTCCACGCCGCCATCGAGCAGGGACTGCACGACAAGTTCGTGTGCATGCTGGAGGAGCAGAACATGGACCCGAACGCCAAGAACGAGGCCGGCAACCTGCCCATCCACACGGCGGCGTACTACGGCCGCGTGGACTTCCTCGAGCTGCTGCTGGCACACAATGTGGACGTCAACGCCGTGTGCCCGCGCCAGAACTCCCCGCTGCACTACGCGGCGGCGCAGAGTCGCGACGACGCCGTCAAGTTCCTGGTGAACAACGGCGCCAACCCCGCGCTGCGTAACCGCAGCGGCCGCACGCCGTACGACGTGGCTAAGGGCGACAACATCCGCCAGTATCTACTGCCGCTGCAGTTCCGACACGAGGACCCATCGCAGGCTGCGTCGATGCTGCCGCCTGGAATCACGCCGTCCGTGGACCCCTTGGCCCCCAGACCGGTTATCGCGCCTCCTCCGCTCAGCGGAGACTACTCGGCCATGCAGGGCCCTCCGATGGGCATGCCCCCGCAGCAGCAGTCAGCACAGAACAACCTGTACGCTGCCGCCACACACAGTGCTATTCCTCGAGGTGGACCTTCGCGCTTCGCTCGCCCCAAGGACTACCGCCCCATCCAGGCGGACGGCTTCGGTTCGAGTGTGGGCAACGAGGAGCTGACGGCCAAGTTCGGCAACAAGCGCGAGATCAAGGTCACGGCGCCGCCCCCGTCGGTTATGATGCCGCCGGCGCCTGCATCTGTTGAAGCCTCGGCTACTGAGGGCCCGGCCCCTTCTCCTCCTGCCCCTGGCGTGAACCCGTACGCGTCAGCGTACGCCAACAAGCCGCGCACATCTTCAGGAGGGTACCCAGGCTACGCGCCGCCTAACGCCAGCGTCGCAGCCCGCGGCCCACCCCAGTTCAAGATCTTTAACCCTAAGCTGGCTGCCAGCGCAGATGCCAACGCACCCGCCGCTGCCCCAGGCACTGTGCCCGCTGCGCAGCCTCCGGCGTTCGGCGCGGCTGCCCCGCCGCCAGCGGCTGCGTACGACGCCCCTGCGCAGGCCGAAGAAGTGAATTTATCGGCGAACGCGAGCGTGCTGCAGTAGCTGCCACAGCGCCAGGCGTAAGCCATGTCCACATGACGAGTAGATAACGAATGCAAGTGCAGCGGGTCGAATGCTGCTATGGTGACCACTGCGCATTGTCGACTGCAACGTACTGTATGTCAGTGCCTCGTCTCTTGTGAAGTAGTACTACTTAAGAAGTACCACAGGACAAACGCATGAATTAACGCCCGCTGACTACTTCATACGACTACTTCATCTGAAGAGCTCCGACGGATCGGCCCATTCCCCAATCTGCAGGCTGCCGGAGAAGCGGAAGTGGCGTGATGAGCGCGGCGGAGCAGGAGACGAGCAAGGCGCTGGAGTCGCTGTCCTTCGAGGAGCTTTCGCTGCTGAACGAGCGCAAGGAGGCGCTGAAGAAGGACCACGCGGCCTACGTGGAGGCGCACCCGGAGATCAAGACGCTGCTGAGCGGCTTCATGGTGGCGCTGCTGCTGGAGAAGCCGCAGGACGTCGTGGCCTTCGCGGCCGAGCACTTCTCGGCCTTCAAGCCGCCGCACGCGGAGCTGCAGCCCATCGTGATCGCCGGCCCGTCGGGCGTGGGCAAGGGCACGCTCATCAACCTGCTGCTGGAGAAGTTCCCCAAGACGTTCGGCTTCTCCGTGAGCCACACGACGCGCGGCCCGCGCGAGGGCGAGGTGGACGGCGTGGCCTACCACTTCACCGAGAAGGAGAAGGTGCTCGAGGAGATCGAGGCCGGCCTCTTCCTCGAGCACGCCGAGGTGCACGGCAACGTGTACGGCACCAGCAAACGCGCCGTGCAGGACGTGCAGGAGAAGGGCAAGATCTGCATCCTGGACATCGACACCCAGGGCGTGCAGCAGGTCAAGAAGTCGGGCGTCCGCGCCAAGTACCTCTTCATCGCCCCACCGTCCATGGAGGAGCTCGAGAAGCGGTTGCGCGGACGCGCGACCGAGACGGAGGACAAGATCCAGCTCCGAGTCAAGAACGCCGCGGGCGAGCTAGCCTATGGCCAGCAGCCGGGTGTGTTCGACGCTATCCTCGTCAACAAGGTGGTGGACGACAGCTTCAGGGAGCTGACTGACACGCTCAAGGAGTGGTACCCTACGGTGGAGCTCAAGTAGAAGTCGAGGGACAATTGCAGTCAACTGAATCGATATTCCACGCACAGTGCGTCGTCAGGCTTAGGATTCGGCACTAAAACTGATTGCTTTCGCTCCTTTACCTTCGACTTGAATGCGTTAATCACTGCCGCAAGAGCTGCTGGCTCAACAGGCGATGCAGCTGCTATTGGTCGCGGTGACAGATAGACTGAATCTCCGTGTATGCATGCTTCACTGAGTTCGGTCACCCACTTGTGTTTATCACTCGCGCTGGCCGCCGTAAGAAGCAGTTGACGCGAGTCGTCAATTACTAACAGAAAACTTTGGCGCAGCATCGCTTCAGCTTGCCCGGACGCGACAGGTACGTCACTAACCATACAAGACCTACGACGATTGTGCAGATTATAGCGACGAAGACAAGGCGTTTGTGATAGTTTGTTGAGAGCGATGGTATCAGCGTACTCGCGGAGCTCGCTGTCGACCAGAGAATAGAAAAAGCGGCGTCCTTGATGCACTCGAGGTAGGATTTCTTCCAGAACACCGCGTCCGTCATCATCAAAAGGGAGTGCATTCTTGAGACGTAATGTTGTTAGAAAACCTTGTTTTCGTGTCAGCGCTACGTGGGATGGAGCATTAAGAGGCAGAACTGCTTGCACTTGCTTTGCGTTTGATCTAAAAGATTTTGTTGCCTTTGTGCGCGCTTGTGTTGGTGGGGTGGGCGGATTATGTAGTAGCCCTTGCTGCCTATGATAATATTCTCCCGGTCGGAAGAACGGTGATGGTGAATCAGTAAAATATTTTCCCAAGCTACTTATTGGTGTGCCAGAAGGCTCCAAGCGCATCGCCCGTAGTGGTGACTCCATTGCACACATCTGTGCGAGAACTCTTGCTCGGACATCTACCTCATACACGCCTGGATATTGGTTTGAGCTAATGTCCGTTTCAATATCCATTGGCCATCCACCCACACCACGACCACTTTTCAACGTGCGTCTTCTCCATTCAGTGCTACATGTAGCAGCGGAATCTGTCGTCGAACTTCTGGAACTAGGGGAACTATCCTGAAGGCGGCTAGCGAGTGGAACTTTTACGTCCAACCTTAACAAGTTTGGTGACTGGTTTGCTAGCGCAGTGCTGGACTTTGTGGCTACTTGAGCACTGACGCATTCTTCTTGCTTGAGCGTCTGGGCTGGCTCGGGCTGATCATCGAAGTCGCTTGCATTAATACCAGCTTGCAAAAAAGACCCTAATAGGTTGGTGGCCGACACTTCGCTGGGAATATCGTAGCGTTCAACTTGATGCTGGACGTCAGAACTAGTTTTTATCACGCCACCGCGTGTTATATTCAAGCTCTTGTCTGTATCAGAATGAACCCGTCTGTTCTGTGGTGACCCAGCACGTACACGTGATAAAACGCTGTCGAAGGATTGCTGCGAATTATCAGTGCTAGGCTGTATTGCTGGAAGCCGTTGATTACGGGCTGCTAGCTTTTCGTTCATTACAGTAGCAGTCACTCGCTTTGCTAGTTGATATTGCTGCGCATAGAGCTCGCGCAGCTGATCGCTTAGATTTTCGAGACCAACCAGTAAAGCACGTGGCATGATCGCTTTTAGCTTATCCACGGAAATGCTAGCTATCGTAACAGTAGCTGAAGTAGCTATCAGATTAATAGGATGGTAGTTATTGTCAATCCAAAACACATGCCCGACCCCGATATCTGTCACAGTCGCGAATACCTTGATGGCTTTAGGATTTTTTCTCGGGCCCAGCTTGTCTTCTCGAGGGTTGAGACGCTCATCATCGCATGGATCGAAGCGAAAATCGGTCTTTGTAAGGTTGACAAATTGACGGATGCTGCAAGTGCCCTCTTTAACCAAGTAAACCTCCCTCGTCGGAGCCGATTCTCTCTTGATGTCTTGTAGCCGGAAGATACCTGGGGTAAGCAACGCAAAATATTAGAACCAAAGATAAGCGAACAATGAAATAGCTAATCAGAACTACAAACTGACTAGTTCCACGTATGTACGTCTTGAAAGAAAAGCTGTAATACAGGTACGCGATCCTTTCGAGATCAAGCGACTCAAAAGATGAAATCTTTGAGCGCAAATACTCAATGTTATCAAGCGTGTCTTGTGTCGATGTCCAATGCCTCATAAATACGTCAGCAGGTATTGACAATAGTTTAGTAGGTTCTGCGGCAATTGCCGCTGTGTAAACGGGTGACTCCGGTACCAAGATCTCGAACTCTCCAAAGCCGTCTGCCGCTCCAACCTCGCGAAGATTGCTGTCTGAAGAGTTTGTGCTCTGTGATATAATATTATGGCTGTTGGGCCCGTTGGCAATGAGATGTATACGCCCGGTGATCAGCAAGAAGAACCGACGTCCCGCTCCATTTGCATCCCCATTGCTCTTATACACATCAGTATGTCGATCTAACGCCTCAAAACGTGCATTTAAGCATAACTCACGCCGAGCGTCCTCCGACAAATCTCGTAACTGTGGAAAATGAGCGAGAGTACCCATCGTAAGAAACCTTCGCTGGTTTAGGATGTTCTTGAAGAAATCGAAAAGCTTGGGTGCTTTCGATACCTTGAGACACCCTCCAGTCTCGTCAACCATTGAATGAGAAGCTCTCTTGAAGAATTTTTTACTCGCCAGTTGCCACTTGGCTTTGGCGTTCGACGATTTTCCAATAAGCTCGCTTTCTGCCTCCTCTTCTGTTTTAGCAAGAATTGAATGCAGTACCTGCCGATCTAAGCAGAGAATTTCTGTACCTTGTGGTACTGCATGTGGTCGATCGTTTGCCATTTTTCTGAATCCTGAGCTTCCTGCCAGTGACGTGTCTGCGTAGACATCGTGAAAACTCCGAAAAATACCGTTTGGTGCTGTAATCTCATCACCATAGATATCCCCGGGGCCCAAGTGAAGCATAAACAGAGCTTTGGATGAATCGCTCCTTTCAGACCCAGTACTACTCACACTTATATCTCCACTCGTGCGCTGAAATCTGACTTTGTTCACCATTGAGTGTAGTGTGTGACGGGCACCTGTCGGTGAATTGGGGGTTATTTGGTGGTGAGAATCTTTCTTGTTGCTTTGCCGAGTCTTTGCTTCTTTTGCTGCATGCATTACAAAGTCGGTAAAGCGTGAGTTGGTTCTAGTACCAGTGGGCTCTACTTCAGAAATTCTTTCAATTTTACGCTGAAGTGCCTTACGACTTGATAAACTATTGTCGCGCTCTTCGTACAGCTGTCGGGATGTGGTGCCGTAGTTACTTGCAACATTTTGCTCTAGCGCGACGCTCTGGACTGAACGCTGGCTTGCATTCAGAATTGATGCAACTTCCTTACTTTCATGGACATAAACTGCGAGTTTCCCAGATACGATGAAAACAAGCTGATTCAAGATTTCGTTGTGCTTAAGGAGTCGTTGGCCAGGAGCTAGGTGCTTATGAACCATTGAGCGCAGCAATAACTTCTTTTTGGCGGAAGCAGATGGCAGCCAAGGAATAGCAGCTGCTTCAAGATACGACATCAAGTTTGGCGAAATGACCCCAGCTTGACAGTCTCTTTGTATCACATTCTGTTTAGGCGTTTGTTGTACTAACCCAGACTCCGAAGCTGGCGCTGAAATGGAGGGCATTGGAGTCACCAAAACCTCAGGGTGGCGAAGGTAGCCGCTCATATCGACTGCAGGAGTATGTTCCGCCAGCAACCTTGCGTATATTTTTTCGTCAAATAAAATATACTCGCAATCCGTCTGAGCCAGCACAGTGGCAGGGCATGCTGTACACTCTTCAAGTACCCCAGTTCGAAATGCGTTGCGAGGCGGTAATGTCTGGATGTGAATGCCATGCATTGCACTTCGATGTTTAAGCCCAACTGAGGTTACCAAATCAGTTTCATCTGCCCTTCTCTCAATCACGAAGTCTTCTGGATTTGTAGTACTACCAGAAAAAGTGGAGTAAATGCAAAAAGGATGTTTTTGAAACATATCAACGGTAGCTGACATGTTTTCGATGCTATAAAATGACACGAAGCCTGACAGAATAACGACAAGAGCTCGATAGTTGTCTCCCTCGTGAAATAACTCTTCTCCAGCAGTCTTGCTGTGCAACGAGGCCTGAGCTAGCATTTGCGCTAGTAGAAACCGTGGTAGTGTTTGAAAAAGTCCGAATCGCTTAAGTAGAATCGCGGCCTCATCAAGACGGTGAATATTAGCTCTATCCAGTTGAATGACTTCAGACGAAAATACTGCTGGTCCAGACTGCCTGCGAGTTCCTTTCGCTGCCGAAGAATAGTATGCTGAGCGTGAAAGCCGCGGACTTGCTGATGATGACTTGCTATTGCATACTAAAGGTTGTAATATGCTTCCAGGTTTCACAATTGTATTGTGGCGCATTGGACAGACCCATCTATCAAAGCTTGAGCGGGTAATGCAAAGCAAGGTTGTTTCAGCGTCAACCAGCACAGCAGCATCAAAGGTATAACAGTGCTTCATCAATTCTCGGGCACCAAAAGCATCCCCTGGAATAAAGTGTACCTCCTGAGAGGAAGATAATTGCCTGGCACTACTCTGATGAACTAGTGTCTTACTTCCACTGGTGCCGTCACTTCCAGACCCTTGAAAACGATGACTGCGAAGGCATCCTGTTACAACTACATAAACGCTTTCGATGGCGCTGCCCGCCTCTAAAAGTACACCATGAGATTCGAAGTGTTGGACCTCCATGTGATGGCAAAGCCGCTCCAAAACAATAGGTGGGAACTGGAAAAAAAACTTGGACAATGTTGGATCTGTTAATAACCGTCGTGTGATTTGGAATATATCTCGGCATTCGATGGCAGTGACCAGCGCAGCGGTAGGATGAAGAAAGCGTGTCATTCCAAATATCGGAGTATATGATAAACGAAGGTGATCTTCACGTAAGCTCAGATCATACTGTTCTCTTGTGATCAATAAAACCTCTGTGGATGAATCACCTGCCACAACTTTAAAGCGAGTTGTAACGTGGCGCCGTCGACGAGGGTTGGATATCCAAATGCTCGGATGACCCAGGGCGACCATTTGATCACCAAATGTTTGGCCTCGAACTAGTGTCGCTATAGCTCCTCTAGGGACCGAGGTGGTTTGTGAAGAATTTGCCACCCCAACATCAGTTGTAGTATCACTATACTCGACACAATGAATATTTAAGGATCCGCTGCGAACTATGGCGAACGCTGTAACACTGGAATCTTTCCCATAATCAGCAGAAAATAGAGATTCACCCATCTTTAGTTCTCGTGTGACCGCGGTTTGAAATAATGATCTCCTTGCGGCTTCAGAGAGAAGCGAAACAAGCTCTGTTTGACCAACATCTGTTTGTATGTATTCCTGTACCAAAACAATGGAATAATTAAATGAAACTTGTCAACCACACATTAGCATACACAAATTTCTAACCTTTGTCGAGCTGAGAGTGCCTCGCTCATATACCAACCCAAATCTTTCGGATGCGCGATCCAGTGTATCCTTTCCATGTTGTTGCGACGAAGGAATACATTAGTAGGGTGAACAACTACTAGATACTCTTTTGGCCCCTTACCTTTGCCAACATTATAATGGTTGTGGACTCTTGGCTGTGCTATGTAACATAACGAGATGTAAACAACAATCAACACATTATTAATATCAATACCTCCCTCTACTTACCACACTCCTGCGGCGAGAAAGAGGCTTCAGAGGGCACCGATTCTCATGAGACAGAGAGCACAAATAGAAATCCTCGACGCCGCATATGGCTGCAGTGAAATTGATAGAAGTGGTTTTAGTTAGCATTAGTCTTTACGGCGGCAAGATTCAGACAGTACCTCCTTTGCCATAGGTAACTTGCAGATCACCAAAGTCAATAGTGACGCCTTTTGTATTCGCCTTTTTGTTGTTCCAGGACCGAAAATCGTCACCCCGGCTATGACGTTCACTAAAAGCTTTGTTGAAGTAACCACAAAGCGAGCCTTCGATCTACGCGAAAAAATACTATCACATGTTGGGACTAGTCTATAGTTACTCAACGACGATGGACGTACAATAATGTAGGCGTGAGCATAATCGTCAACTATTTCCTCCTGTAGTAGGCTGCCATGAGGACGTGATTTCAAATTAAAGTATCGATATCGTTATTATGTACCTGGTAGAAGAGAACATCCCCATCGTGTATGCGCTAATAAATATCAGTGTTATAGAAGTTAGAGTTCTAACCGCTTTCGATTGACCGAGAAGTAGTGTCGCGCCAACCGTAATTGAACACTCGGTCGCCAAGTCTACAACAAGCAGGAGCACGTGTGAGCTTCTCCAACAGCACAACAAAGCAACTAAATCGGTTGACGGACAATGCAGAATCGGTGGTGCAACTGCCGAAAAGATTCCAAGACTCGCCAAGTACTGCTGAATCATGACCACATCGATGTCGCTACGGAATCGAGGGCTGCTCCGCCATATCGGACGTCAGAAGAAAATTGCAACACTTGTTCACTCCACCACTTACGAAGTCTCCAGAGCTGCTATCACCAACGACCGCTTCAAAGTGGCCACCAACTCGGCATCACTAGGTCCTGGTGGGCCAGACATGCTCGCGCAGCAGGAAGCAGTTGCAGCCCTCACTGTCTATTTGTAGCCATCTCTGCTTCACAACTTCACCCTCTCAAATCAGATGAATGTATCCATTCGTGACTGAGATGGCCAAGCGGAATCACGGCGTGGTAGGTGACGCACGGATGAGCAGAGTCTCCACGGGGTGTTGCTGACTCACGGACGCGCAGGTTTTCCACGTGTCGCTACTGTACAACCTTTTGCTGCGTCATGAGCAGCGCCGGCCGTGGTGGACGCACATCGAGCCCAAGTTGATTCTCGGCGCGCTGCCGCTGCAGAACGAAAACCATTTGCACCAGGTAGACGAGCATCGAGTTTTTCACTTACGCTTATGGAGATTGATAGCTAAATGCGAGTGGCAATTGGGGCTTTAGTTGGTGGAAGATGAAGGGGTGAGCGCAATGGTGACTATGAACCAGCCAGTGGAGCTGTTGCCAAACCTCCTGGCAACGCCAGTGACTCCGGGTAAACTGTCGAGTCCACCGCTGCAGTAGTTGGATGCCTTATCTGACGGTGAACATTATTCACTGCAGAGGATTGGGAAGGCGCACAAGTCGCGCAGTGCTTTGGCTCGACGGGGGACTTCTCTCCACCAACTTTGGAGACACTGCAGAGGTGCGTGGACTTCGTTCATGAACAAGTCGACGTGAAGCAAAAGGTCACGTATGTGCATTGCAAAGCTGGACGTGGGCGAAGCACGGTGGTGGTGGTGGCTTTCCTCATCCAGTATCGTAAGATGACGCTCGAAGAGGCTTTTGGGCTCGTGAAGGAGAAGCGGCCTCACGTGGGCCTCCACCCGAAACAGCGCCAGATCCTGCACGATTTCAGCCAGAAGTATTCGCCCTCGTCGTCAGGTTAATCCTCACCGACACTGCAGACGCAGCCATACCGGTAGAGGTACTTGTCTAGATGAAGACAGCTTCATTTTTACTGCACCGAGCGCAGACAACTTTACACTAATCTAAAGGTGTAGATACCTTCGTCATTGGTGGGCTCTTCCCACTCAAAGCCGAAGCTCTTGGCCGTCTCCAATACGTAATCGATGGACACATTGCGCTTCGTGTATGCCAGCAAAAACTCCGACACAGCCTTGCCTCCATCTTCAACGCTGCGTCGCCCTGGCTTAAGCAGGTACTTGGCCGTCTCAAACAGCGACACAACATGCTCCTGCTCGTAGATGATGTCGGCGCCCAGCACAACGTCAAACTTGTCCCGAATCTGGTCAAGGTCGACGCCCCAGAGCAGCTTCCGGCACTGCACCCTGTCGTCCACGCCATTGAGCTTGCAGTTGGCGACCAGCAGCTCGATCGTGTCGTCGTCTCCGTCTGTGATGACCACCTGCTCGTCCGTGAGGTGCGACGCCAGGATCCCGATGAGGCCGAGCCCGCTGCCCAGCTCGATTATGGATTTGCCCCCGAAGCGGCCGCGGTCCTGGTACATGTAGTCGCTCAGAAAGTCTCCGGCGCGCCAGAGCGTGAGCCCCGTAGACTGCAGCGTCTGGCCGATGTCGCGGCGCAGGCCGTTGAGGCGGATGGTGATCTCGGCGTCGTCGTCGCCCTCGGCCTGGCCGAACGTGAACACGAACGAGTCCTCCTTGGGCTCCACGTCCAGCGCCTGCTGGATGCCCAAGCGGACGTCGGTCGCGTCGTCCTCCACGGCGATGCCACGCTCGACGGCGAACTCCTGCAGCGCCGCCAGCGCCGCGCCCGAGAGCATCAGCGGCTCGCCATCGCTCTCGCTGTCACTGTTCATTGGTCTCAGTTGGTTGTCAATTTTTGAAATGAATGCAATTAATTTCGAATTCGAGAGAGTGAAGGTTGAAATGAATTCTACGCTGGATTATTTATTCGGCATTGTCACGTTTTGCAGCCATGTCGCTCGAGGCGCCGGCGGTGCTGGGGCACCTGAGCTCCTGGCTGACGAGCGTCGAGCTCTGCGCCATGCGCGCGGTGAGTCGCAGCCTGCACGCTGCAGTGCCCTGGCACACGTGGGAGTTCACGGCCAGCAACGTGAGCAGCTCCAGGACTATGCGCAGCCTGATCAGGGCGTTCCCGCACGTGTGGAGCCTGCAGCTGCAGGACGCGATTCTGGAGGAGATGCCGACGATGCAGTCGCTCGTGCCGTGGCTGGAAGAAGGCTGGAAATTGCGCGAACTGGCGTTTGTGAGGGTCATCTGCACCAGCGGCTTCTACGTGCACCTCCTGGCTGAGCAGCTCAAGAAGGTCACCATTCGCGAATGCTACCAGGTGCAAGAGCCCGCAATCGTCGCGCCGAACCTGGAGGTCCTCATCGTCGAGCGCTGTCCCGTGAGCAAGTTCCATGCAGACACGAGCTTGCCGCAGCTTAAGAAGCTGACGCTGTCCTCGCGGGCCATGACGGCGTTGCAGGCGCGGCATCTGATCAAGAGCACGCTCCCGAGGTCTCCTGCGCTGGAAGAGCTGAGCCTTGCCGGCTGCTCGCAGCTCGAGCAGGTGCTAGTCGACCCCGGAGACGTGCCTGCCCTGCGGCGACTCGACCTCAGTAGCTGCGCGAAGCTCACTCGCGTGCATGTGACGTCCAAGCTGCTGGAGGCGCTGGACCTGTCGCGCTGCGGCCAGTTGCAGTACCTCTTGCTGGACCTCGAGCGCGTAGCGGACCTGGACTTGTCGTTCCTCAAGAACCTCACGCACTTGTACATCCGCTCGCCGTCGCTGCGGCGCCTGAACCTCCGCGGCTGCGACCGGCTGATGCGTAACACCACGGGCGTGCACTGCCCGAGCCTGCAGCTCGTCGTACTGCAAGGCACGTCGCTCAGCGCGGACGACCTCACCCGAAGCGACGTCAGCGACGACGTGTTCGCCCTGCCGGACCATTAGCAGCAGCGCAATAGGTACCGGTTTACCGGTAAGCCCCCTTACTGAACGCCATCCGGGAGATGGATACTGCGCGCAATCATTCCGACACGGTGTCCAAAAATATCCAATCCTGACCGCTTCTCCAGCGCGACCTCATAATTAATTCTCCGGCCGAGTGCGAACATGGGCAACACCTCGAGCTGGCTGGCGCAGTCGCTGTGCCCGGAGGAGCAGGCGCTGTGGGTGGCGGCGAAGAGCGGGGACCTGGCCGCGCTGCGCGCGGGGCTGGCGCGCCTCACGCCCGCGACGCGCTTCCACGCCGAGTGGCGCGACCCCGTGTACGGCTACTCGCCGCTGGCCAACGCGTGCGCGCAGGGCCACGCGCAGTGCGCGCAGGCGCTGCTGGCGTTCGGCGTGGACTGCAACGCGCGTGACGCGCAGGGACACACGTCGCTGCACATCGCCGCGGCCTGCGGCAAGAGCGAGCTGGTGCGGCTGCTGCTGGACACGCCGGCGGTGGACGTGTTCGCCAAGACGGCGGCCAAGGCGCAGACGGCGCTGGACGTCGCGCGCCACGCGTACCGCTCGTCGGAGGGACGCGGCCTCAAGTACATCCAGTGCCTCGAGTACATTGAGAAGGTGGACGAGGATGGGAGCGGACACAAGTCGTGGGGTGGGGATTCGGCGGGTGCTGACGGACGTTATTCCTCGTTGCTGCGCTGTAGAAACTCTGCCTGTACTCGGGCTGGCTGTATGAGAGATCGGACAACTTTCTGTCCATTGCATCGGGGATGGCGAGCTTGGACTCGTGGAAGAAGAGGTGGGGTGGAGGATAGCAGTGGGAACTCCAGAACGAGTCTAACGGGGCTCATGGATGCAGATACGCCATGGTGCTGCGGACCCCTGCTCGAGACGTCGTGGAGATTGATCTGTTCCCGATGAAACCAGGAGAGCGGCGACCGCCGGTCCCAAGGTACGCACTGCTGCTTCCACGGGAAAAGCTGGAGCTGCCGCTGATCGAGGGAAAACTTGCTGTTTTTGTCAGTTCGGAGCTACTTTACCGTACGAGCGACGGAATTCAAAACAGTGATGACGTAACGTGGCTCAACCGAAAAGAGTTCCGGTTGTCCTTGAAGGTGTCGCGGAAATTAGACACGAGTCGGGCATCAGCAGTCCAATCGGTTGATTTTGCTGCTACAAATCAAGGCGAATTGGTTGCGTGGAAAACGTTTCTGACGAGTCTGCGGGTGAGGTCCCTAGCAGATAGACCCAATTTACTAGTTGTCCAGGTGCTAACGTGCAGTGTTGTTGCGCAGGTCAATGCCTCAGTAAGTCCGATCACGACCGCGTTTGGAGGTCAACGCAATTCGTCACCAGAGCCTCCTCAGTCTTCCACAATGTCAGTCCAGAGTACAACTCCTACGCAAGCTGCATTGCTTCAAGAGCAGCGCGATTTGGAACGAGCTCTACGGCTTTCACTCGAGGAATCTCGGCGTCAGTCCAGAACACATTCAACACCGTCTGCTCCGCCGCCTTCCGATACAATGCTCGAAACGCTAGGATATTCGGAAACGATCGTGGGCCCTGATGGGGTCGAGATTGTGCAGCTACTTCATGACGATGGCTCGTCAGCTACTCGTGGTACCGCATCCCCAGAGAGTGTTGTTGCCAAGAATATTCCTGGGCAAGGTTCTGGGACGCAGAGCAATGACGAATGCGTAATTTGCTTTGATGGACCTCAAGAAGCGGTATGTGTCCCATGCGGCCATAATGCAGTCTGCATGGACTGTGCACAGGAGCTTGTTGATACCACACGACTGTGTCCTGTGTGCCGACAGCAAGTCAGAGAGGTCATTCGGCTCTATCGTGTGTGAGATTGCAGTCGATGCACAACAAGACTAGGAGTTGGAATTCATAAATTAAATGTGCATGTTGATAGCTCAACACAGTACGAAGTATTTTTTAGGCTAGTAATTATGATTCTGCACGCCGCAAGGCCCCAGCAGTACGCCTTAGGAAGGTCTTAGGAAGATCGATATCTGATCGCTTCAATAAAAATGTTGCGTTATCCATGCACGTGAGACTCTTGCTTTTCGTGGAGCGATATTTATATTGGATGCTTGAAGTCACAAATATCAGCTAGCTACTACGAAGTACTTCAGCACGTTTTAGCCGTATCACCGATCTTCATCATGATGATGGTGGTTTACGTGTTCGCGTAGTCAAATTATACCTGCGCTAGTCTCAGTTTAGCTAGTCGGCGGCATAGAGTGGTGTCCGCAAACGTCGAGTCTCCCTTGGCAGGTAACGAGTCAGCGATAGAGGTCATGAGCATCTTCCATTTGCTCCTGTCTTGAGCAAGCCGTCGGAGTGTTTCCAGATCATCATGAATTCCGATGTAATCAGAACGCGCATGGCTTAGGTTGTTAGTTACTTCCGTATTTATTGGTGAAAGTTTCGCCCAAAAAGATATTGTTTTGAAGCCATGACCACGCGGGGAATGGTAGATTCATCACCTTGGTAGCCCAGAATTCGGGCTAAAACACCTTTTAGATCGCCACCCAAGAGCACTGTTACGACATTCCTTGCACTCCACCTGATATCTTGCCACCGATGATGCTGTACATTAATAAGCTGTTAGTCCGCTTAATACTTCGAAGTATTACCCAAATTCAGTCGTGAGAAAATCTAGCCACACCTGGGTAGGCGGTGCAAGAAATGGCGCAGTCAGCGGCGATAACAATTCAGCTACTTTATCGTTGAGGCTTAACTTTATCGTTGAGGCTTAATTAAACTTCATGTTGCTACTGTAACTTACTCGTGATAAACGGTTCATCGCTTTTTACTTCAAGTATCAGTCTTGAAACTGTTGTCAGTACATGTATTCAATCTCATTCAAGCAGTTAGGTCAGACACGGTACAGTTTAATTAACTCGCGAATGCGAGCCCGGCACACTGGGCACTCTGCTGTGGTTGCTAGTATCTCTTCAGCGCACTTCATACAGACTGCGTTGTGACCGCAAGGCACACATACAGCGGACTGAGGGCCATCAAAGCAAATAACGCACTCGCCGATAGGAGCATATGCTGCTGTACTCTCGTCGTTTACCACAGGTGGTTTCTGTTCAGAGGAGGACGATGCTGCTGATTCACTGCCAAGTTCGCTAGTATCCGCTCCTGAGGCACCTTTTCCGCTTGACTCCCAGTCATCCCAATCAGGAGCTGATACTGGTAGCTGCGGTGAAAGAGCTGCATCTGCAGAGCCAACGTCATGCCCTGCCTCAGCCGCTGTCTGGAGAGATAGCTGAATAGCTCTGCGGATATCTTCATCTTCTTCCGGCCCAATACCTGGCGAAGTCGGAATAGACGAAGTGGGAAGTGCAGACGGTAAACTGGGGCTCCAGCCAGCGATATTACTGTGCGCAGACACCGTCGGTGGTCTGGGTTGCGCGTGGAGACTGTTGTTCCGGTAGGATCGCTCGGCCAATTGCTGTTGCTGATACGTAAAAAAGTCCTTCCATGCGTAGAAGCTCGCTTGGTCAATTGCAGCAAAATGCACGGGGTTCTGAAGTGCCGAGCTGGCTCGGTAATGACACTTGGTCAGCTGGTCTCCACGAACAATGAAAGTAAATTCCTTGGGGCTAAACCACCGTGGGTCACTGGAGGCCTCCATTCCGGCTGCAACACTGTACAGCATCACCGAGGTAGGGCAAACCGGACGCGGCCCGCCTCCTTCTTTCATGCTGAACAGCGCCAGCTCGAGCGCGTTGGGCTCCCCACGCTCCAGCACGATGCACAATCGTCTTGTCCACGAGTTCAGCGACGAAATACCGGACACGAGCGACAGCACGTTGTCTGTCTTCTCGTACAGCCAGCCGCTGTACAAACAGAATTTCTGCAGCCAAGCACAACCCAGCACCACATCCCAATTAGCACCCCAGCAGCAGCTCCAAAAGCAGCCCCATGAAGCTCGGACCTTTTCCAGGATCTCGATGCATTTCGCGTACGGCTCTGCCTCCTTCTCTTCTTCCTCGTCCGCGAACCTGCTGCGCGCCAGGTCCAGCGGCGTCTTCATGTACAGGTTGACCTCGAACGGGTTCACGGCCGGCACGCCCAGCAGCAACTCGACCATCTCAGGCCTGCCACGCTTACACGCGAGGTGCAGCGGCGTGTTCATCTTGAGGTCTTTGGCGTTGCAGTTGGCGCCCGCTGTGAGCAGCAGCCGCGCGCACTCGCAGTGGCCCTTGGCCGCGGCCTCCAGCAGCGCCGTGCGGCCCGTGTACGGCTCCTGCCACTCGAGGTACTGGCGCGTCTCGGGCGTGAGCCGCGACGTGGCCGAGCGCAGCAGCCGCGCGTCTCCGCAGCGCGCCGCGGCCCACAGCACTTGGTCCTCCGGGTGCAGGCACTGCCCCAGCCAACTCAGCGCGCTGCCCATGCTGCCGGATCGGGCGCAAGTTCAATAGTGCGTGGCTGGGCGTGGCAGTGCAGGTCGGAATGATGGTTTTATATGACGATTTGTATGCGGAATTCTAGTTCGAGGTCCGGGGGTTGCAAATCAGATTTGCACGTACAGTCGCGGCGTGGAGATGCCGCTGTGGTGTGGGCCACACTGTGTGGCCTAATTCAGGATTGTAGCCATGTTGCATGCACTGGGGCGGGCGTTGCAAATGGGTCAGTAACGCTGAGGTTGAATGAAGGCAGCACGCAATAGATTGAGCTGCTGCGTTGGGCAGCGGGGACAGGCGCTGGAGATATATAGGCGAGAGGCTCGCGGCTCCGTCTCGGCAATGGGAGGGAGCCCAGCCAGTTTCGCGCTTCTGGACTCTTTTCAGCTGTTCGACGGGTCGAGGAAGTGGCGTTGGCGGCGCTCGTTCCGTCGGCTGCAGTTAGCAAACGCACGCGCCGCGCTCACGACTCGAGCCGCCTGAGACGATGCGCTTCTTCGGCTTCGGCAAGCGGCGGACCCACGGCATCAACGCCAAGCTGCCACCAGCTCCAGCTTCGCTGCAAGCGGCGGCGTCCAAGGAAGCCACGATCGTGTACACGGGGGGAGCTCTCTGTGTGACGCTGCAGCGAGCAAAGTCACGGTTCCTGGAGGAGCAGGGGTCCACGCGAGTTATTTGGTCCAAGAACCAGCGGCTCGGATTGACCTTCGTCGAGACACCTCAAGGAGGCGTGGCGGTGAAGGACGTGCCAGGAATGCGAAGCGACGTGTCCCCCGGCCAAGAGCTAATCGGCATCGGGAAGATGTCGGTCATTGGGACGAGTTTGGAGGACGTTGCTGACCTCCTGCACAACGCTCGATCTCCGTGTGTGCTCGACTTCACCCCACCGCCATCACCGATCGTCGTGTCAGAGGTGCTCGGGCCTGCGAGACTGCTCGGAGTGCGTCCAGGCATGGTGCTGAGATCCGTGAACGGCTCAAGCATGATCGGAGCTAGGCTGTCGGATGTGGGCTCTGTTCTTCATGGTGCGAGTGAAGCATCGCCGGTGCGGCTTAAATTTGCACCTTACGATACGGTTGTCCATCCCCGTGCCAGATCTTCCAGTTTAGCTGAATCGCCGACAAACTTCCGTGCAACGCTCCGGAACACGCTCTGCATTGGCGCGGTAGTGGCAGTCCTTTCAGTTTAATTACAAGTCTGGGTCAAGTATTAGTAGCCCTCATCCGCACGAGGGCCTGGCGACAATGGGTATCGCTCACAGTCAGTTTCGTAGTAGTCGAACTCCACCTTCACGCAAGGTACAAATCAACCGAACCAGAATGTCATGTAACTTGGTACACAAACTGCAGACACGTAGCTCCATTTTAACACCCGTCACGCACAATGTGTGAGCAACTCGTCGCTTCTGCTTATTGCATCTCTTCTCCTATATTAACCATCACGCCGACGTGACATTGTCCCACGAATTGGGCTCGTACAGTCCGATCATGACCCCGTCAGGAGACCGCAGCGCCGCCACCTAACAGCAGCCACCACAGTACACGCAAACCGTCTGAGAACCGAGCCCAACACTTCCCAAGCAGCTCGGCCACCCCCACCTTCCCGTGCGCCGGGTACTTGATGGGGCCGTCCATGATGGCGCCCATCATGAGCAGCCGCGGCACGGCGTCGCTCAGGTCCTGGATGTCGAAGTTCAGGAACGGCGAGTACCCGCTGCTGCACGCGGCCTCACTACGAGACGACAAGCGATGCAATGCCCATGAGCCCTCACTCGCCCCTCGTCCCCATTTTCTCGTCTCACCTTTGCGCCAACTTGACGCACAGCGGCGCGCCCGACTGCGTGTCGAACTCGGCGAACGTGTCGGACGAGCGCAGCAGCTTGAGCCCCAGCCCTTCCTCGTAGAACTGCTTGGAGCGCGCCAGGTCGCGGCTCAGCACCATCAGCTGCCGCAGCCGGCTCATGCTCAAAGCTCGCTGCCTGTGAATATTCGTTCCCATTAGGTTTCGGAGGTACTTGTGTAAACGCATAACCGGTAACAACCGGATTAAACCGGTTGAGAACCGGATCAAACCGTTTGCGTAGAAAGGGCGAGCCGGTATCCGGTTGCAACCGGTATACTCGTACCTGCGAGGGGGATCGAATATCAGCCAATCCGCGTGCGGCGGCGGCTAAAAATAGCTCTTCAACTCGTGCGCCAAGGAAAAAAAAAAAAAAGTAGCCACTCACTCATTAATTGACCACGCGATGCTCGGGACGGCGCTGAAGGTGGCGCTGCTGGCGGCGGCGGTGGCCTGCTACGTGGACCCGCAGCTGCTGCTGCAGCCGCTCATGGGGTCGCAGCTGGACGGCGCGGACGCCGACGCGTCGACGCGCGTGCTGCGCGGCTTGCTGACGCTGCTGAGCTACGCGCTGGCGAGCATCCGGCCGTCCTGGTTCTGGGTGCTGGCGGCGCTGGCGGGGCTGCAGCTGACGCTCTGGGGGCTGCAGCTGGCGGAGGACTCGCTGCTGGGTATGAGCGTGGAGGCCGAGACGAAGCTGTTCCTGGCGGGCGCCGTGCTGTGCTTCGCGGCCATCGTGAGCGTGATTCTGTTCGGAGGGAAGGGCGACGCCAGAGCGCGATTCCGGTGCGTGTTGTAGAGGGAGCTGGGGCCGTGGACTGGGGGGGGGCTAATGATGGGGTTGTGTGTGTGTGAGCAGCGAGAGGCTCGTGGCGTTCTACACCAAGCACAACCCGGAGAAGCTGCGCGAGGTGGACGAGCTGATCCGGAAGTACGAGCTCAACGAGGAGCTGCTGTTCCAGAGGCTGCACCGGAAGTACAACGCGCTGGCGGCGGGACCGCAGAACCACTCAGTGATGAAGAAGATCGACGAGAGCGAGTTCCTGTACGAGGAGGAGGAGGAGGAAAGGGTCGAGTCGGAGGAGGAAGAAGCGGCGCTGGCGAGGGCGGAGAAACACCGTGCCGAGAAGGATGTTGAAGAGAAGAAGGATGGGCCTGTTCGCCCGTCTACTTTTCTGCAAAGTTCAGGCAGCGAGGAAAGCTTCGAGGTGGTGGAAAATACTGCAGCAGTTGCTGCTGGAGTGCGCCCGCTGGAGATTGAAGACTATGATCTCCTGGACGGTACGCCTCCCGTTTCACCTCGCTCCGCCGATAAATTGGCATACACGTGCCGCCAGTCGTCTACCCTGATCAAGGATGCGATTGCTCTGGCACGCCAAGCGCAGCGGCAGCGCGTCGAGCAGCGTATTGCTAGCATTGCGTCGAAACGTGGAGACGGCTACGCGGGGCACTAATAGGACATGTGCCAGATGAAAGTGCATTTTTGGGTAAGTAGAATGGTAAGCCGACAAGTAGTGAACCAACACGAATTAGTATAACTCGAGCGTTTTATCATCCGGGAAGCTGTTAAGAGTGTATGCCTAGTTGTCCTTCACCATGGAGTTCATTGAAGGGCGCACTTCATTGAGGGACGGACGCGTGCCGATGTAGCTGTCGTCGCCGGCGCTGTGGATGCTGGGCAGGTGATACTGGAGCAACTCCGCCCAGCCGTTTCGGCTGGCAGCGTGTTGTTGGCCATAAGCGAAGTATGACAGCACGCCAACAAGAACCCAGGCGACACCGAGAATCAAACCCATGTTGCTAATCTGAGCGACGAGATAGAAGTCGGCCAGAATACAGATCATCGGGATGTACGGCACGAGCGGCGCCGAGAAGTAGAGCGGGTCATTGCCAGCTCGCGGACACTTGATACCCATCATAATCGTCACAGCGACGGTCGCCACCAGGCAGATGATAGCAATCACGAGGCAGACCGTCGAGTCGTGGGTCACGTAGCCCTGCTGGTAGAAGAAGGCCGTCAAGAGCGCCAAGACCACCGAGGAGCCAATATACTTGGGTGCCGTTTGCGGCGACTGCTCCGACATGCGGATCATCATGAGGGACGTATTGGACATGACGAACGAAATTAAAATGCCGAAGTTCACGATATCCCACAGCGTGACGAACGGCACAATAAACGCCACCAGCGTGAAGAAGATACCCGTGATTAGCGTGTTCACAAACAGGTTGCCCTTGGCGTCGACCTTAGCGAAGATCTCCGGCATCAAGCCATCGCAAGCTAGCGCATAGTTCAGACGCGGCTGCGCCAGGAATGCAATAAGCACCACCACAGGCATGGTAATAGTTTCACCAGCGCGCACGATCTGAGCGGCCCAGTCCCAACCGACACCAGCGAAACCATCCGGGAAGCTCGTGGCCTCGGAGTACGGCACCATGCCAGACAAGACGAGTGAGCACAGCACACTCAGCACAGCCGTGCCCGTAACAACACTCAGCACAGCAACGGGCATAACCTTTTTGGGGTTCTTGGCTTCAGCAGCAAGGCAGCAAACTTCATCGAAACCGATGTAACCAAAGAAGGCCTGCGTAGCGCCCGTGATGATACCTTGGGTGCCATATGCCATGTCTCCCGAGCTGTTCTCCGCACGAGTGGGCACGAAGGGACTGAGGTTTTCCGAGTCGATCGCGCAAAAGCCAGCGATAATGATGAACACGACGACGAACATCTTGAGGATCGTGAAGCCATTAACGAACACTTTGCCGAATCGGACACCAGCAAGCAGAACGACCACACAAAGAGCTTGGATCAACGCCGACAGCACGTTGGCGTATTCCATGTTGAGCCAGTGGACACTCGCGTCGGGGTGCTCGAGCACGATCCAGTCCTCGACCTTCTGCGCCCAACTTCGCGCAACACCAGCGCCGGACACGGCGTACTCCAGAGTCAACAGCCAGCCAGCGACCACGGCCGGCATCTCACCAATGGCGTGGTAGGCGTACGCGTACGTACTGCCGGATGAGGGCACTCGCGTTGTAAGCTCCATATAGGCCATAGCGTTCATGCAGCAAACAACGCCACCGATAAGCCAGCTCACCACAGCTGACGGTCCAGCGGTGTCACTCACAATCGAGGCGGCCGTGGAGAAGATGCCGCTACCAACCGTACCTACAGACCAAGAAGGATTAGTTTATAGTATCACTTAGAAAATAGCATGTTGCTGCCCCGCACCTCCAATTCCAATGCAGATCAGGTCAAAAAGAGAAAGTGAACGGGGAAGATCTTGGGAGTTCTCCTCTGCTTGGATGACTTGCATAGGTTTGCGGCGCATCATGCGCTCCAGCAGAGGCGCCTTTGAGGAGGACGTTGTGGACTTCTCCATGGCGCTTCCTTCTGGGTCGAGCGAGTGCTGATGAAACCTGAACAACGGCTAGACAGCACGCAAAACGTGGAATGAGCAGCTACACTGCTGTAGGCGGTCGACGAGGAAGCGAGGACTCCACGTGAGAGGGAAGTCGCCGTGGTGGCGTGCAGAGAGGGAACGGCGCCCATGGACCAGCCATCGCGCCAAGGGCTCACATTGTGAGCACTTGCACGCATGTGAGTCACATACACCAGACAGGTTTGACTGACAGCGCGCGTGAAGATGCAGCAAAGTGGTCTTGACCGTTGCACGTCGTGTCCCAGCCGCTCTCCCAAGCATTCGTTTGCAGTGGTTTGGCCTCTAATCCTGTTGTTGAGAGGCCCATGGCACCGCGTTTCGCCAGTAAAAGCGCCAAACAGATGCTGGTCAACGAGAGACCAAGAACTTCTTGAAGAAGGGCATGCTGCCAATCCTCACATACTGGAATCAAGTGCTCCACGTGCGTGCCGAAGAGAGTGCAGCCGTGATGATCAGGCGGAGGCCTGTCGCGCCTGAGTCGGTGGGTCCCGAACACGCCGATGCAGCAGCTTAAAGTGCTGTTCGATCTCAGATGGCTAAAGGCCTCAGCTCCGACACGTCACATTCGGAAAGCGCCTCGTTCGTCTACAAGGCCATTTTCATGCTGCAGGCGGAAATGCAAAGGACCGGAATCGACCGCGACTAGCCCGCAGGGACTTCACAAAGGGCGCCACGATCTCATCATCCTATACACAACCATAGATAAAATTCCCATCTCCATTCCAAGGTCCGGCTCGAAATGGAGCCGCAAAGAGACAGACCATTGACAGGATGTGTGTGTATGACAGAATCATGCCTCAATAAAAATGGACACCGACGTACATGTAAGCTTACCCGGTGAACTTCCACTCCGTTGGCCTTGTTCACCGTGAAGAGGGCCAACGGAGGGGAGCGGTTTCATTGCAACTTGCGAACAAACCCGCGCGGTGTTCCCGTGAAGCAGGGCCACGTGGTATTTGTGTAGGCAGGCCCAGCACCGAGCACCGAGTACTGCAGTGGCCAGGGGAGAGAATCGTTTTTCTCGCAGGAGCGCAGCGAAGCAATGTCAACAGCCATTTTGGCATTCATCCTGCTGTATCTGGTATTGGCAGCTGGATAAGATGCACGACTACTACATGCAGTAGAGTGCAGGGATAGATTTACTCCGACATGTGCTGATGTTAAAGCTCAGATTAGAGACAGGTTAGCAGTCCTTAGAGGATGAATCGCCCTGTCGTTCGGGGGGTTCTCGCTTACAATGACATACTTACAAGACTTAATTAAATGGGGGCTACTATTATGCTATATTTGTCCGTTCGACACTCCGGTTCGTTTAGTGAGTCTTTCAGTTTGATTAGGACTTGACGAGGAAGAAGTTAAAACCAAGCAGGCTCAAGAAAGTATTCCTGTAGATCGAAAACAATACTTACATCTTGCTATCTAATGACTTCAAAGTAGCTAAGAGGGCTAATGTTATTCGACCCAAGGTCCATAATTCACTTTCCTAAGCAAACTTTAGCACCATGATGCCCACACTCAAAGTCAGATTAAGACAGCAAAATTAGTGAAAGTGGCTTTATCCGTGTGGGTTTTTCCCCGACAGTAGATTTCAATTACTTCCCAAGTACAAACCTCTTGTAAAAGTAGAAAGGTGTGTAATTAAATACCACGGCACCCAATATGCTCTCAACTTATTATCAATTTAACTTTACTCTAGCAAATTTTTGCCATTCCCTGCTCCAACATGCACGCAATCATTTTTTTATTTGACCAAGTGAATCCACATGTCACCGAGCAACTGTACTGCACCATGTCATACATGATGATTCGTCGTTGACTGTTCAAAGTTTTGCGGTGGTGAATCAGATCCCCACCGATCTTCCGTAGTTTGGCCATCACAAAGCTTCTGCTTCATGTATTCACGATGACAGAGAAGCGCTTCAAGCCGAAGCCGTAAGTTTCTCTCCTCCTCTTCCATTCCTGCAATCATGTTCAGCGCTTCATACTGTCGTTGCTGCTCCGCCACAAGCCGCCGCCGCTGCTGCTCACTTGTTGCCACACGCATTTGTCGCTGGTGGAGATAATACTGATTAATCAATTATACACTTTAAGAATGGTGCAGCCATTTGCGTGGCGAACGAACCTGCTTTTCCAGACGTTGGTCTATCGCTTGTTGCTCTTCAGCTCGTATGCGCTCTTTTTGACACCGACGCTTTGACTCCTGTTCCGCTTCTTTTGCCTTCTGCTGAGCCAGGGCTATCTGAGCATTTACCATGGTGAACAGACATTTTGATAATAGTACGCCGAGTGTCAAGTACAAACCTTTCGTTGTTCTTTCTGCTTACGAGCCGTTTCGATTTTATGCGCTTCTAGTGCACGCTTCTGCTTCTGTCGGTCCGGACCAAATGAATGGACAACCCAAATACTGTCAGTTGAAAACCTTCTAAGCGTTAAGCGCTTGGTACTTACTGCGAGGAGCTGTAATTGTTCACGGCTGCGAGGGGTCTTCATCTTGCACTGACGTTCCGAAGGTGGCACATTGGTTTGCTTGATTTCTTTTGGGGTCATGTCAGGACAAGATGGCAAATTATTGCAGCCACGAAGAGTAAACTGATGTGAGACCACCGGTCTGACGTTTACAATTTGGTCCGTTTGAGAAATGTCGGAAACCGATAGGTCTGGTTTTGCCTGTGTCTTAGTGAGTGTTAACTCAAGGCGGTTCCTCATGGCCTGCATGTCACGAAGAGCACGCTCTTCTTGAGAACGAAAATGGGCGATTCGTCGAGCCAACTGCTGTGCCGCATCTTCTGCATCCTTTCGAGCACTCACAATGTGGTAAATGTTGCCTGCATCTATCTCAGGTAAATTTGAAGTGTTCAGTGTGTCTCGGTCCCACAAGAGGGAATCATCTATCGTGTTAACTTTCGTCACAGACAGAGCTGAGACTGAGCCTTCCCTGGGGCTTCGTCTTGGTCCGACAGCACTCGACGGGCGTCTTCCTGTTGGACGAATGGGTCGAGAAGCAGCAGCACCAGTTAAAATGATCGGAGATGTTGACACAGTTGCCGGCTTCCTTCCTTTCATCCCTGGGGGCAGTGCAGAAATCTGCGGACAACAGCGGACAGACCCTGCCGATTTCGGTCGCACAAATAAAATTCTCGGTGGTTTAACGCTCTGGTTCATGGCACCAGTCCACCAATTTGTACGTGCAGATCCACAACTCCTACCTAAGCAACGTTTTTCATTTAGTTTGGGTCGTGCCCAGCACCCAGCTAGTCAATTAAGCTAATTTTACAATCGTCTCCACTGCCGTCTTCATATCGCATAACCGTTTGGAATCACACCAAGCCCCGACTCAGCTTCCAGTGCAACAATTGTCGAACTGTGGCGGGATGTCTGCCGAAGGAACCAAAGCACAACGGCCGTTCAAGCCCCCCGGAAACAAGAGTATCGAGCTAGCTCGCTCAGTGAGATCCCCATACCTGGCATCCCCTCCACAAACGTCAACCTCACGTCACGATAACAAAGCGACGTCCAGCCCAAAATTACTTCGTTACGATCAAGACAACAACAGCACTCCTAATAGGTACAACTCAATGTACAGTAGTTCAGCAGCATTAATGTCACTTATCTGACGTTGCTTGATATCGAAGCCCATACACTTCAGCCCGAGAGAGTGAACCAGCTACAGACGAGGAGGTACAGCTTGGTGCCAATTTCGTGACCTCAGACCGCCCACCAAATTTCGACTCCTATGTCGAGTTGGACACTACCGAGCGCCAAGCGGTCGCAATGCTAACCAGGATCACTAAAAAGAACGAAAGGAATCACAAAAAGTACGTTGCGTAGGTAGATTTCGCGTGGCTGCTGTTAGAGCAACAATCTTATGAATTTGAGTTCTTGATCAGATACAACGCCATTCGAGATAACATTTCAGTAAAGGACAAACGCATTGATGAACTTCAAGCATCGTAAGTTACTCCGCAGTACCAGCATGACACGAGTTTTGATAACGTAATTATTTCTTAGGTTCGAAGATCTGGCGTGTCAAACAGCAAGCTTGGAAGCGCTATGCAATAGCGATGTGGACGATGCGACATTGGAGAAGCTTTTCAGTACTATTCCATTGCAGCACCGTAAACTCTACCTCGGAGATTAACATAGTGCGGAACACGTATCATAGCTTAGAGCATTACACATCGACAACAGCGTCTTCTCGGTCGTGAGGGAGTCTGGATGCTAGTTTGTCTTTGAAAATCTGATCTAGCGTGAGATCCGGAGTGAATGCGTCCAAAACCCTTGAAGTCTGTAGCTGATTACTGGCATCAGCCTCTTTTTGCCAGTGTTTCTTCCACTCTCTCGCCATTGTTGCCCATTGTTTCCTGTTCCATACCCTGTCCGCTGAAGAAAGTTTATCATCGCATTCTCCCGTATTGACCCTTCCAGCTGAATTAAAGCATTGGAGAAACGATGAATCGGTTTCATTTTCAGGATTCAAGTGCGTGTCACCAGTGTCTGTGCTTGCCTTCGGTCTATTGCTTTGCACGAATCCAAGTAAATCTTTTGACGGACGCATTGCAGTTTGGGCAAAAAGCTTCATTTGCAATAGTGGTAGCAAAGCATGTTGCGGACACATTGTCGAAGGTGCAGACGGGATGAAACACTTTCCAGGGAGAACATCACCTAGATGTGGTGTGCTAGTCACGAAGCTGAACAGTCGAGATCCAAACATGTGCATTAACGGGTGGGAGTCGGACACAAGCATATAGAAAAACTTTGGGTTGTCAAAGTCACACATTGACTCGGTATCAAACGGATATTTGCGTTCCTTGAATGACAGAATGTCTTCCATAAACTGAGCAGCCGCTTCATCACTCAGTGCCAACAATCGCGACGGATTCCGGGTTGATGTCGCGGCGCAAAACCATCCCCTAAAATACTGTTTTGCGTACTTTCCAATCGAAAGCCATTGTAGCGCTGGTTGATGGCGAGCTAGAAGTGGGTGTTGAAGGTTGTAATTGAATGTATAGCCCAATATCATTAGAGGTTGATCGTATAATCTCCACATATCATGAACTTTTTGAAGAACAAAGCGTGCTTGTTCAACGGATCGCCCACCACCAGCAGTATCTTCCCAGTCAGACAAAATTAACCCATACTGCTGCTGCATTCTGCCAAATTGATAGAAAATGTCAGACAACGAAAATGATGATGCAAAAGTACCGACCATCATTTTGAACGTTTCTTTGAGTGGTGACATCAACTCACTCAGTGCCACCACGTTTTCCCAAAAGTCGGGGTCCTGGATTGTTCGTATTATTTCGCTCGAAAGTCCACACTCCGCCAGTTCGTCTACTGTATTCCCAGCACTGTCCTTTCGCGGATTAGCAGCTCTCGATCTGTTCAGGATACGTCGTGTTGAGTCACGAGAATCGGATGAAGCCTGGACAACCTTGGAGGATATCATTTTAATCATGTCTTCGTACTGTCTTACCGAATCAACAGCTTCAATAAAGGAATACCAATTGTTCCGTGTTGGTGTGTGCAGCACTGCATCCGGATCGCCACATTCGCGTCTTAACACTTTTAATACGCGGTGATTTGAGAACATTTGTATTAGCTCGATCACTTCGCCAATAGTTTCCATCGATTTGTCTGACTCTGTCAGAACGATGCCCAGTAGCATTTGCAATAAATGCGTAAAGCACGGTAGCACCGGGATCGCCAAGCTAGTCCATTCGCTAGAGCTTACTGCTAGCCGAGATGCAGTATACGTGAGAGCCGTGTCAGCAACAATATTAATTACATGGATGCCTTTTCTTCGCAATTCAGTCAAACTGGTCTTAATTTTCTCGGCTAGAGCCTCTGGTTCACTGTCCTCAACTCCCAAATCAAGGAGCTCCCAAGCAGTCGCTTCACCAAGAGCATTTACGAGAGAAAGCAAAACGAAACTTGATCTGGGATACTTCGCCACCCACCAGCTTACAGCCAAAGTAACCCCAACTTGCTCGTCTTTCATCTTCATAATCTGTTTTTCGTGAGAAGCGATTCCCAATGACGATATTAACTCCGTAGTCGGGGATTCAATCTTTGATTGTAGGTCTCCAAATATCAAAGCAGACTGTTCTGCCCATACCCAATCCCACGGCAGGTCTGCTGCCACCATTGATGATACAACAAGCTTGTTTAAAGCATCTGCATGAAGGCTGTTGCTCGTGGGTTGTGCAATATGGAGTTCGTCGGGTTGGCGAGTTTGTAAATTGCGAGATTGAGAAAGTTTCCTCGGGGCATCAGGGAGTCGAGGATTTGCAGACGCACTAGACTTCTTTGAGGTGGACGCATTGCCGTCGATGGTCGTCGGCTTTGATGTCGACATGCCCGTCGCGATCCCTGTACTCATCTCAGAAGATAGCAACGATAACTGCAGTGGTATGAAATCTTCCACCCCAGTAGTGTCCTGCGCGCCACTCGTCTTGGCGGCCAGGGTCCCGGGGTTACGCGCAACCGCATTCCGCAGTTGCAAAATGGATCCGTTGCCGTGATCTTCACCTGTCCGCGGCTTCTTCTGTGGCGCCGGCGACGTTTCCTGCAGCAGCATGTCGACACTTTGGCTCTGCGACTGGTGTCGCTTGTTGAAATTCGCGGCGTCCTTCTGCGCGCACACTAGCTTCAGCTGGGTGACGACTTCCACAGGGCAGAAGATGCACTTCTGCAGGTGGCGGATCATGTTGCCCGACACCCCGCGCACCGCGGGCGGGTGCTCCCCGTTCTCGGAGCAGAACCTGCAGTACGCGTTGTGGTGGAAGCGGTTGCGCTTCTCTCCTCGGACGAAGAACTGCCAGGCCGGGTGGCTGGGCCTGCCCATCTTCTTCTCGTCTGCGTCCGAGTGCTTGCCCATGAGCTCCGCGGCGCTGCCTGCGTCCTGGTCGAACATCGCGTGGGTCGCTGCCCCAGTCGACGCCCCGCTGTCGCCCATGGGGATCAGCGGCGCTCCGCCCGTGTAGCTGGACAAGTCGAACAGCGCGGCGCTCGAGTTCACGTCCCCAGCGTCCACCTGCTCCGCGGCCGGCGCCTTGTCGGCTGCGGCGGCGTGCGGCATCGCGCTCCGGCTGTTGCAGCGTCGACGAGTGCGCGCATGAGTGAATGTCACTTCAACATGGCGCGGCTGTGGCGCACTCACCTTGCGGCCGCGTAAATACCCGCTCGCAATGCGCCTCGGCTTCGTAAAAACTAGTGGCGCCAGCCCGCGTGCCGCCGTTCTGGTACACTGGTGGGGTGCACACGAAGTGGTACACTGTGCCGAACTTGCGTTGCACGTCGAAGCGCCCAGTTGCCAATCGTCATGGCAGGAGACCGCGGCGTCGTGCGCGCGTCGGCGCCCGGCAAGCTGCTGCTGCTCGGCGAGCACGCCGTGGTCTACGGCTGCCCCGTGGTGGCGGCCGCGCTCTCGGACTTGCGCATCCAGGCGGAGATTGTGCGTGCCACGGCGCTGGGCCGCAAGCTCTCGTGCACTTGAAGCGGCGTGGATTGACCGAAGCGTATTTGTGTACGTCCGCAGACCCGCATCGCCGTGCCTGCAGGCGTTCAGCCGACCATCGAGTTCTCGTGCAAAGACATCAAGTCGACGCGCGACAAGGAGCCGCTGCGCCGCGCGTACGCGACCTCTGAGCTGCAGAAAGTGGTCGAAGGACTCGAGGACGAAATCCACTACGTGCCAACTCCAGCACAGGAGGTGATGACGCGGATCGAGCAGGTGCTGGACGGCGAGACGCCGGAGGATGCTAAGGCGTTGCGTGCACCACTGTTCTTGTGCTGCGCCCTCCTCCGCTCGTCTGGATACCTCAACGGGTGCGGTCGATTGCCTAGCTGTTCAGTAGTGTGCGTATGTCGCCGGCTAACTTTCATCTTTGCTTTGTCTAACTCTGTGTGCAGTACCCAGGGAGGTCTACATGTAGAAGTGGCAACGTGCAGCCTACCCATTGGTGCGGGGCTGGGTTCTTCGGCCGCGATGTCGGTAGCTCTGTCAGGTGCCTTTGCGGAACTATCGGGTAGCCCTCTCAAACATGAGCTGGACTTCATCAACGCTTATGCCTTTGGTGCCGAAGTGATTCTGCACGGCTCTCCCTCGGGTGCAGACAACACTGTGTCGTGCTTTGGTGGCACTTTGATTTTCCAGAAGCTCCCGGAGCCATCCTTCCGTCGCATTCAGTGCCAGCTGAACAAGTTTCGTTTTCTCTTGGTAAATACGGGCGTCCCGCGCTCTACAAGAGAGCAAGTCGGCAATGTCCGGAAGCGTTATGAAGCAGATCGCGAGAAGGTTCAGAAACAATTTGACACCATTCAGGAACTTGTTGAGAAGTTCGTCCATCTCAGTGAGCGAAGAGTGCTATCTGAAGAGGTGCTTGGCCAAGAGATCGAGCACAACCAGAAGATTCTGAACGGCTTGGGCGTTGGCCACGCGCAGATTGACGAGGTGGCGCGTATTTGTAAGCAATTTAATGGAGCTGCTAAGCTGACTGGAGCAGGTGGGGGCGGTTGCACGATTTCGCTCTTGCCTCGTAGCCTCAGCAACGAAGATTTGGCGAAGCTTATTACCCAACTAGAATCAAAGGGGTTTGAGTGTTTCGCCAGCTCTATTGGAGGGCCGGGCTTGGTTCGTGCTTAGATCTGAAAACCAAATAGTGATATGTTCACTTCCACGGATAAATAGATCATTCAAACGATTTGGCGAAGCTTATTACCCAACTAGAATCAAAGGGGTTTGAGTGTTTCGCCAGCTCTATTGGAGGGCCGGGCTTGGTTCGTGCTTAGATCTGAAAACCAAATAGTGATATGTTCACTTCCACGGATAAATAGATCATTCAAACGATTTGGCGAAGCTTATTACCCAACTAGAATCAAAGGGGTTTGAGTGTTTCGCCAGCTCTATTGGAGGGCCGGGCTTGGTTCGTGCTTAGATCTGAAAACCAAATAGTGATATGTTCACTTCCACGGATAAATAGATCATTCAAACGATTTGGCGAAGCTTATTACCCAACTAGAATCAAAGGGGTTTGAGTGTTTCGCCAGCTCTATTGGAGGGCCGGGCTTGGTTCGTGCTTAGATCTGAAAACCAAATAGTGATATGTTCACTTCCACGGATAAATAGATCATTCAAACGATTTGGCGAAGCTTATTACCCAACTAGAATCAAAGGGGTTTGAGTGTTTCGCCAGCTCTATTGGAGGGCCGGGCTTGGTTCGTGCTTAGATCTGAAAACCAAATAGTGATATGTTCACTTCCACGGATAAATAGATCATTCAAACGATTTGGCGAAGCTTATTACCCAACTAGAATCAAAGGGGTTTGAGTGTTTCGCCAGCTCTATTGGAGGGCCGGGCTTGGTTCGTGCTTAGATCTGAAAACCAAATAGTGATATGTTCACTTCCACG
>BSXT01002260.1:0-33451 GCA_030267785.1 Phytophthora fragariaefolia | reverse complement strand
GTTGTTCTGCTGCGAGCCACCGAAGTACTGCTGCTGGTCGTTGAGCTGGTCGGCGTTGTTCTGCTGCGAGCCACCGAAGTACTGCTGCTGGTCGTTGAGCTGGTCGGCGTTGTTCTGCTGCGAGCCACCGAAGTACTGCTGCTGGTCGTTGAGCTGGTCGGCGTTGTTCTGCTGCAAGCCACCAAAGTACTGCTGCTGGTCGTTGAGCTGGTCGGCGTTGTTCTGCTGCGAGCCACCGAAGTACTGCTGCTGGTCGTTGAGCTGGTCGGCGTTGTTCTGCTGCGAGCCGCCGTAGTACTCCTGCAGTTCGTTGAACAGGTCGCCATTGTTCTGCTGCAAGCCGCCGCCACCGTTTTCGCTAGGCCACTGTGGCTGTGGAGCTTGGGTGTCCATCGGAGCTTGAGTGTCCATCGGAGGCGCCCAGTTACTCTCCGTTCCGGGCTGCTGGACCTGGGCATCAGTTGGCGTCGAGCCACCTCCGTTGTCCGTAGGTATGTCGTCCCGCGGCACGGTAAGGGTAGTCGTGTCACCGTCGGGCGACGGGATGTCCAGCTTCTCATTGCCCGAAGGAGTTTGCACGACGGGAACACTAGCGGTCACGATTTCTCCCCCGGTCTCGATTTGAACCTTTTGCTCGCCATTCTCAGGTGGGCCAAGGAGGGTCACGGTCTGCTCACCGCCCCCAGCGGCCGGAATCGTAATGGGAGCACTGGTCGCTGCCTCCGTGTCTCTTGGAGAAACGAGTGCCTCAGGGATTACCGACTCTGCTGGGGGGACTGGGGCCCCGGTGTCCGGGAACAACTTAATGTACTTCTCCGGGATCTCGATCGGCGTGTCGAAGCAGAAGACCTCCAGCATGTAGTACAGCGAGTTGATCGTGGAGCGGTCGAAAGTCAGCTCCCTCTTCTTGCTCTGCAGTGGTGGCAACAACAACGCACAGTTAGAACCCTGCTACGGCCGTTTCAACAGCACCGACACCTGCACGTACGGTGACCATGGCCTTCTTGACACAGGCCGAATCGCTCTTGACCTTGTCGTCGAGCTGGTCGTTGAGGTCGTCCTTGACCACCTGAGGCAGGTCCGAGTTGGCGATCTTCTCCCTGTCCTCATCCCAGACTTTGTGCAGGTCTTTGATGTACTCCGCGTACGACACGATGCCATCTCCGTCGATGTCGAGCTCGTCGAAGGTCGGATAGTACGGGTCGCCCATGGACTTGACGAAATCAGGCTCCTCGAGGCTCGCGGTCAGTTGCTGCTGCGCCGGCACCGCCACCGACTCCACCTGCGAGGATCGCAGCGTGGCGTATCCGACACCAGCCGATGCACCGATCAATGTCGCAGCGGCGCCCGCCATCGCCAATCGCTTCTTCTGGTGGCGATTGGCATTGGAGCGGTCGGGCGCCGCCACACGGCGAATGAAGCTCGTCTCTTCATTCCGACTCCCATAGTGGCTGGGAGACTTCATGGTGCTAGCACCTCGCTCAACGCAGGGCAGCCAAGAGCGCGCACGGGTCTGACTAAGCTCGAGCGATGTTCCCAGCTCACGGCGAATCCAGAAGTGATCCTCGGAGGCGGCCCCGAGCATGGCATGGTCCAGATCCGCCACCAATACAATCTACTTGACAGTCGCGCTTCAACGGCGACGAGTGCTCGGGAACAGTCTCCGCTCGAGCCACGAGCACCGCATATCGACGATCTTGGCTCGCGATCCAAAGATTCATGTCGTCGCCGCCACCTTTGGCAAGGGCCGTGTCGATCTTGATCGGAGACCGCTCGTTTCGTCGGCGATGGCGGGCGGTCACGACGTGCGGCTACGCGTCGTTGACCTTACGAAAAACTGCATGGCCTGCGTGACGCGGCCAATGCAGTTGCGGGGCGTGGGCGAGATGGTCACGTAATAGACCAATGTTGGTGCGGATGCTCGGTTTGAGCTTCCGCTGGTTGGAAAGCACGTCGACGCTCGACGCATGGGAGACCGGCACCGTCATCTCCCAAGGGATGCGGACGGGGTCCACGACGAGTTGTCGGGTGAACCGCACCATTGGTGTGCGTAGCGGCGACACATGACCGTCGCGCTTTGATCGAGTAGCTAGGATTTCATCCATGAGACCCTTTTGGCGGTCTTGGGGAAGCACCACAGGCTTTAACGGCGAACGCTCGCTCATGAACAGAGTTTTCAGCTCACCAAAGCTTCTACAGCTTCCGGTGGTGGCTGGCTTGGGGTTGCCACCCTTTTCATTGCCGTTGTTGTTGCTAGTAGGGCTTGAGCTGACTGTAGCAATAGGCCATGGAGTAGAAGGCGGGAGGATTAACTCGTCGTCCTCAAAGTCGTACAATGAGTCCGAGTCGGACTCTTCCGACCGTGTTGTCATGATTACTGCTGTTCTTGGACGCACGTGTGAAGTTGGACGCCCATGCCCCATTGAGCGTAGTTGAGCCTGGCGAGAAGCCATGGAAAAGGGCTTCGACTTGTTACCACTCATTTTCGTGTGGATATCGTCTCGTTCCAACTCGTCATCGGGTGGTCGAACAAGGTCCTCAACCGAGCGGTGACGCCACTTCTTGGCCAGGTAAACGACACTCCTTTTATCTTCGTTGATCACACTCGCACTCGCACCGTGCTCGAGGAGCACTTGGGTAGCGACTTCGTTCCCGTTCATTGCAGCAAAGTGCATGGGCGTGTTGAGTTTCATTGATTTCGCGTTCGCATCTGCTCCATTAGCGATGATGTCGCGAAGAAGTTGTCGGTCCCGGCAAAAAGCTGATAGATAATGGAGTGGACTGTGAGCTTGTCTGTTTTGGTGAGAAGGATTAGCACCAGCGTTCAATAGAAGACGCACAATTTTTAACTGCCCCCCAAGACAAGCCTGAAGCAAAGGTGTCTGGCCATCAGCATCAACAGCATCCAGTGTAGCACCAGCAGCGAGTAACTCCTTGATCACGTCGATCTCTTCCGTGATGACAGCCAAATGAAGTGAGGTCCAGCCACCGTCTCTAGTAGCGGCATTAATTTGGACCTTCCCACTGCGGATCATCGCGAGGGCTACTTGCCGAAAGTTCTTGATGATTGCTGTGTGCAAGCAGCTTTGGCCCGTTCCTTCGTCAAGGCTACTGAAAGCCGCGTATACTTGATCAGCAGGAGTATGCATAAGAAATGTTGCCACGAGCTTGTCGATATCAAAGGTCTGCTGCAGAGCAAGATGAAGCGCATTGGACCCTCTCCTGTCGCGCAAGTCAGCCTTGACACCCTCGAGCTTGAGCAGAATCTCTACGCAAGCGATATGCCCGCGCAGCGCGGCAAGTTGCAACGCGGTTCGCTTTTCATCTTGGGTCACAAGGTTTACCAGAGCCTTGCTACTCTCTCGATGAGGCGGTTTCACCAGCTCTGTCAAGATGCCATCGCTACCATTCGCTGCAGCAACGTGCATCACCGAGTTTCCGTTGCTATCTAGTCCCAGAAGAATCCCCTCGGTCTCTTTCGTCAGCATCTCCGCCAGAAACTTGAACAAGTCCGTCAACCGGAACTCTGCCACCACATGAAAGACACTCTAACCACGAAGCAGCCACAGAATACGATTAACAACTGAAAGTTGTAAGTCGTCTCACTATGTGAAACCTACCTTTTGTGTGTAGTCTTTGATGGTCAAGTCCGCTCCGAGCTTCAGTAGCAGCTTCACCAACTGGGTATCATTGGTTTTGCACGCTCGATGCAATGGAGGCAGTCCAGCCTTGTTCGTACTGACGAAATATGCTTTCTTCACGTCGTTCTGTGCAACCGACAGACTGGCCTCGATGAATTCGAGAAGTCTCAGTTCAATTGCCATGTTCCACTTGTCGGTGTCCGACTTGAGCTGCGCCAACATGGCCGTCTCCTGCCTCAATTTCTGCTGCTTCGCCGCCTCTGACCGAGCCTGTTCGGTCTGAAACTGGGTCGCGTAGTGGTCTTCCCACATCATCTGCCGGTTTTCGCGAGCTTCTCGTTTGCCATCCCGAAGAGCTTCAAGACTTTCGGAGCAGTCCGAAATTTCGGAAGTGTTGAAATCTTCCGAACAGTGTACAAACTCGCACTGAAACTTGAGTGCCTCAACTACCTGGTCCTTTGGTACCTGTCCTCGTTGCCGTCGCTGCGGAGCCTCCACCATGGAGCGGAGCCGCTCTTCCAGCGACGCCATGATGGACAAAAGTGGCTACATTTAGCCCAATTTATGGCTACATGTGTAATATTGGACAGCTATCCACACGTCGCATATTCCCTCGTTTAAGTATCCATAGACCCCGTGTAAGTTTATACGCGGTAGTCGCCTGCACACGCGACAACGCAGTAAAGAAGAGAGAGCGGCCCCGTTAGCAGCACCATGTTCGACTACGTTGCGCGCCAATACCGTTGGTACAAGCTCGAGTTCGGACTCACCATGCTCAGCTGGTGGGAGGTGGCCATCTTCAGTGCGTTCTCCCGTTTAAATGACCCCAGAACTGACCTTAACACTAACCGCCCTCTCTGTGCCAATGCAGACTGCTTCCTGCTACTCGTGACCAGCGTCACTGGCTACTACGTGTACAACATTGGCAACCACATCGCCGGCCTCCTGCACTAAGTACAGAGCCACACACAAGGGGCCTCAGAAGTCTCCCCCCCCCCCCCAAGGGATAAGATTACAGAGGGAGGCTCTATAGGGAGTAGACAGATAGCTCTCGACGGAGAGGAAGCCTAACTGCTGACATGTGAAGAGATGACTATCAGACCAACTTGTTTGTTTTATTTATTTATTTACTGCTTTCTCAAGTGGGAAGGAATTAGTGGTTTCATGGGAAGGAGTGATCATGGCTTCACTATTATTAGTGGGCCGTGGAACAGGAGGTTCGTGGAGCTGCATTGCCAAGTTGGAGTAAGTTGGAGAAGGGGGAGCAGAAAGACGGACGATGGAGGACTTTGACTGTGATGACTTCGAGAGTGAGTGACACGGGTGGTAAGAGAAAAGTTTGAGAGAGACTGATGTTGTGTTTCTTGCCTCATAGAAACACTGAAGGTGATCGTGGTGGGAAACGGCAATGTGGGCAAGACAAGCATGACGACGAGGTACGCCAAGGGCAGGTACACTGGCACGTACAAGAAAACGATTGGTGTCGATTTCATGGAGAAGACAGTGGAGCTGCGCGACCTGGGGGAGACTATCAACCTCATGATATGGGATACCGCCGGCCAAGAAGAATTTGACAGGCTCACAAGCAGATACTATAAAGGTGAGCTGTGAGATATTGGTTTTGCTATTCCAAGCGTATGAGTCCCTAAAATGCCATTGCTTTTCAATCGACTAGGGGCTGGAGCTGTCATCTACGTGTTTTCAACGGTGGATCGAGCTTCTTTTGACGACCTACCGAAGTGGAGGCGCAAAGTTGAGGAAGAGTGCGGTCAAATCTGCAGTGTTCTGGTACAGAATAAAATCGACTTAAAGGATGATGCGGCGATGACGCGCGATGAGGTCGAAGACATGGCCGATCATTTAAACATGCGGCTCTATCGCTCATGTGTTCAAGACAATATCAACGTGGGCGAGGGTTCGTAATGTACTATCGATGATTGAGTCTCCTGCGTAGAACTCACCGCATTTATTTTTCTTGATGCTCTTAGTCTTCCGCTATTTGTGCAGAAAGTTCCTTAAGAGCGGAGATGATGGAGATGAAATGGTGCATGCCGTTACCGATATCTCGACACTTAGCCAGACTGTGAAATCTATGGATATTTCCCGCCACGCCTCATCGCCTGAGCCCAGAGCAAAGCGTGAAATCTCGGATATTTCGGATATCGATTCTGATCGTACGTCAACAGCGGCTCCATCGCCTACATCTCAATCACATTTAGGGAGATCCTTTCCTCCCTCTCCACCTACGATCATCGACCGTGAGTACGATAGCGATAGTGGGAATGAGGACAGTTCTCCCAGAAAAAGCGATAAGCAGATCAAGAGCCGACGGTATTCACGGCGCGATTCGGGGGAGGAAGAACGAGAGCTCGCGCAAGAAACTGAGGAGTCCCCACGCCGCGCACCATCAGGCCGTGAGTATGAGTTTGTTGATGACGAAAATGACCTTGACGGAGACGAAGGTGTGAATTCTTCAGAAGAGCCAAAGTTGAGGCCAAGCAAGCGACGCACGAATGGCAAGAAAACGCATCCACCACCAGACTGTGTCATTTCTTAAGGTAGCTAAGGGCCACGATACCTAAAACTACTTTGAAAGATTAACCAGTCTGCTCATATAACTGATGTGTGAGCGAGTGATGTCGATCTTCATGTTTCGTATTGAAATGCACTGCTCCTACCATTGAGAGCTGTGCTTACATTAAATCATTCCTTCTACCTATATGGTACGTCATTGCTTGTATCAGCAATGATTAATATTTCTCGCCGTGAATTCTTGAGCGGGACAACGAATACAGGTCCGAAAGAAAACCATCCTTATCCGTGTGGCTCGTGCGTCCGTACCGCGGAGCTCGCCTGCTCGGAGGTTGGTGGCCATCATCGGAGTACATACTAAGGTCAAGATTGTCAAATTCGGCAACCGGGGCAGCCTCCACAACACCAAGGTCAAACTGGCTCAGACCCAGCCCCACGTGTGAATCCGACATCGGAAAGGCGGCAACCTCAGATCCGTCCTCGCTGTCACTTGAAAGGACAGTGTAGCTGCCAGTCGAGCTCAACGTATTGGTCTCCGATGTCTTGTACGGGGATCTGAAAGGCGGCAACGAAGCCGGATAACTTTGCTGCGCGTATTGAGGTTCATAGCGTTGCTGACGCTGATCCAACGGTGACACATATTTTTTCTTGTGCACACGGTTTTCGTGAGCACGCTTGTTGCGCCCTTCGGATTGCTGCTTGTGAGTCTGAGGGGTAGCCGGGTACGGAGAGAACTTGTCATCCGAATCTAGGTCGGACAGCGACACATCGTCGCTACGGTTGCTTCGGTAGCTTTTGCTCGTGGTACGATCCCGCCCGGCAGCACTGCGCTCGCGGAGATATTCGTCGTCATCATCATCCTGGCTGCTCCAGTCGCTTCCCCACTCGAGGTAGTTCGACCTCAAGCTGGTGTCAGCTGCAGACTTGGAGTTCACATTACTCTTTGCCGGAGACTTAATAGCGTTTTGGCGGCTCGACGTCGACCGCGGTCCGCGAAGATCAACACGTTCAACCTCCGTGTCGGTGGCAGCATTAGCGTTGCGAGCCTTCTTGATGGACGCCTCAAAGTTGAGGGCGTCGATAATAACTGTGTTGTTGATGCAAAGTTTGCAGAACCGCTGCTGGTGCGGTCGACCGGTTTTGGCGTCAATGTTGAAAATGAAGCGGTAGTCCGAGCACGACCTGCACACGCTCTGAAAGCAGCCAGCGCAAGGTCGGTTGGTTGACATGAACGATCTGCCGTAGCAGATATGGCACAGCGAGCTGGCAGGCCATTTGTTGCTCTGGGCGTGCTTCATCAGCAACGAGTACTTCTTGGCGCGCGCACTCTTTATGCAGTCGGTGACGTTCAGCAGAGTTCCAGCAACTACATACTCGGCGAGTCGTTGTGCCACGGAGTCGAGGTTGTACACGGTGGACCAAATGAAGCATTCAACGTTGGTGTCGTCGTGGTTGCGGTACAGGAAGCACGTGACCTGGTGCTCCCGCTTGATACCCTTGATAGCGTCAATAGGCCAGTCCGGGTGATCGATTGAGTGTAGTACGTGGTAGGCCAGCTCGTTGCCCTTGGCATCGGTGGTCGTTCCCATACGTTCGTACGAAAGCACATCGCGGTGCTTCGACAGCCCCCAGGCGGCCTTACCGGCGAACCATTTAATGCCTGCGAATCGGTAGGGTGCGTCCGCGCTTCGCTGCTCGGTCACGTTCATAATGGCGCCGTCGACGAGCTTGTACCGGAGCAGAGTCTTGCAAGCACGGAGCTCCTCAGTGGTGTCACAGTAGAGTCCATCCATGACGTCTGCCACGGGTCCGTGGATCAGTCCTGTGCCCTTGAACAGCGTCACCTGTGGGTCGACCGTGCCGTAGACACTCTTGTAAATGCTAAGCTGGCCACGCCGCCGGACGTGGATCCAAGCCTCTTCATTGGTTTGGCCACGCTGGGCGGAGTACTCGGCCACTGCATCGCAAAGGAACGATGTCACGTTGCGGTCATAGCGAGTCTGCTCCTCAGGCGTGAGCTCAATGTGTGGGAATGGCGGGATTTTATCTGTCATGGTGGACTGCCGCCCCGGAGAGCTGTCGCGCTTCGATGGGCAAGTTTCACTGGGACGTGCGTCCAAGTCGGCAAATCTCTTTGTGAGATTTCGAGCAGGTAGGCAGGTACATGTACAGGTAGGTAGGTATCCGGGGCGGCAAGAGAGCAATGCCCCAACGCGGAATCTTGAGACCGGAATGCCCGGCTTTTGTCGCCAGGCACATCCCAAAACCATATCCGGCGAAAGGGTCTCTGCAACTCCACCGCGGGCTTTGTGGACGGCGACGAAGCGCCCGCGACAGCCTGTTCTGGGCAACGGAGTCCGTTGAACGGACACGTTCTGCCGCAGCTCGCCTCGTCTGGGTGGCACTGCCAACCTGCTGCGCGCGACTTGCAGGTCGAGGCGACATACACAAAGCAGAGATACGGTCGCCCGCTTCAAGGATGGAGCGCGATAAAGTGAGGCTGGGAAGTTGCCCGATGTGGAGGTGCACTGCACTGCCAGCGTAGCCACCTCGGCGCAGAATCAAATTTTCGCTCCCAGGTCGGTGCAGTTGAGGCCAAAGCTTGGCAGCCACCACGGTGGAACGCCTCCAAGCAGTGGCGTCCGCTGCTGCAAGAGCATTACGTCACGGTCGTGGCGTCGAACGTAGAAAAAATCTCGAACAAAACCCAAGATAACATCTGCAAACGTTCGATATCGGTCTACCTTTCAAACCGGATACAATCAACGCGAACGAAATTATTTTCCACGCACAGCTTTCTCAAGAACCTGCAAGAAACGATTCCCGGTTGTTGAGTAATACAAGCACCGGGTTCGTGGAACAATTTTTCGAAGGTATTTCCGGCTCTTTTCTGAGCATCGGAACTTCTTTTCAGATGGGACGATTTCGGCACTTGGCGACGGTCCCCAATGTGGCTGAGGACGCGCAGTTTCGTTCCCTCCCTTGTCGCCATAGCACTTCGGAATACATTTACATCTATTGTAGTTGTACTGGGCGGGAACGAAGGTTTTAGCTGCAGTACTTTACTTGGATGATCCCTCAAGATCTTAGATACTGTAGTCGTTGCTTCTCCTACAAGGAAATGTAATCTGCATGTTATAGGCGGCGCTGTAGCAGGTGCTACCTCGTAACAGTGGGGGTGCTTGTTCAGGGCGGCCTATATTAACAAAAATTCCGGAATACCTGCTGTGCGTCAGCTAGAAGCGTGCCTACCCTGTAGGCCAAAGGGTTTACATATTGACAATGTACATGTACATGACGTGTGTGAAGCATCAAGCTGATACTCTTCGAGCCCTTGGATGAATTGCGTGCGCTGCACTATCGATCGTTAGTTTTGCTTGTGTTGACTAGGTCATGAGCATCATAAGGCTTCGCTCATGAAGACCTATTGAGGCAGACTGACAGCTGGATACACATACATGTACATGTCTTACATACGTATCGCACAATAAAATTCCGCCCTTGGTCGGACATTGTACACGTGCAACGCAGTGTGTTCGGTGCACAAACGGATCCATCTTTCAGGGCCAGCTTCGTCCAACAGAGGTTTACGACCGTGGCTACGAGTCACCAATTTGTGTTGCCACACGGAGTGCTTCCACTCGCGGGGCTTCCATGTGGTACTTTGCTGTACACATGGGATGCCCGAACTGTGCCCGAGGGACGTTCACTGCATAGTCGCCGAGTCAGACAGGGTCTAATACATGTACACCAAGGAGGGCAAGGCTCGATGATTGCGTCAATTTAATTTTGCTTGCCGCCGTCACTGGAATCCAGAGACTGGATACACTACTGTACCAAGTGAAATCGTCGATATGAGGAGATTGCATCGTCTCCGTAACGTAGACCGTTTGCGCAGTATGTAATTTGTCACCTTGTCCGTGTTCATCTATTTCACGCATTTGCAGCATTACTGCAGCAATGGTTTCAACACGTACGGCAAGGCGGCCATAGAGTCCGTGCGAAAATGGTTCCGCCCACAGGAATGACAATCGCGGCATCTCTTCTCCGAGGCTCTCCAAACATCTTTACATGTGCACGTACATGTACAAGCCTCGCGCTTTTGTTATGTTCGTGAAAGTACATGAAGTAGTGGTCACCACGATGGCACAATGAAACGCCACAACGGCATGTTGGCCGCTCTCAAGTCGTCATGTGGGCGCACCGAGTTTGTCAACGTCTTTCTTCGTGTGTGGCTGTGCTCACCAAGTGCGTTTTGTGAATAAGTGGACTGTTTAATATATCATAATAACCTGGAGCTTTCGGTTGAGCTAAAACGTAAACCTTTCGCGCTCTAAAAGTCGATTCATATCCTACCCGCGTTTAATATTTCATGTTACCGGTAAGTCAAAATCGTTAACATCGCCCTCTTTGCAGCCTCGTTCCAAATTTCTAGTTCAAGTATTCAAGATTTGGTCGGGGGCCACCTAATTTCAAACTTCATGTTCAAGCACCTCGCAAACCTCGGACATTTCCCGGCTGCATTCTTCCACGTAGCACTTACTACAGTAATATTTTAAGAATCTATAGATCTCTACAAAATATTCAATAAAATGCTTGATGACTAGCACGCTTACCGCAGTGCTAGTCTTCAAGCATTTTATTGATTTTTTGTCCGGAATTCGTGAAGCTTGAAGCAACCTTTAAGGCATTTATGGGTACATGTACTACAGTATTTAAACTTGGTACACTTGTACTTGTCCTAACCAGACAATTCTTTTACGTGCACCTTTACACAAGAAACGAACTGCTCCTGTCATCCCGACCGGAGTCAGTTATCGAGCTCCCTCCCCGAGCATCGCTAAAACTGGTCAACTTGCGTGGAGGAGGTAATCCACCCACTACTTTTTTCACACAAGGAATGCAAAATTGCTCGATGAGAGGCTTCCCCGTTCGTGCGCTGGTCTGGTAAATGTTCTGCTCTAATGAACAATTCCGGCATGTATTCTGCCGTAGAAGAATTGAAAAGAGTGTTGTCAGCATCAGCGAAACCTATCACGTAGTTTCAATATAGGGAGTCCTACCTGCATGCAACCTGCGCATTGCGTCGAGCTATTGCGAGGCTTACAGCGAATATGGCAAACGTCGCACACCTCGCTATATAACAGAAGTGCATGTTGTCAGCACTTGTGGTATTGTGACGCTCCAGTAAAAGCTGTAGAATTACCAACCTGGGGAAATTCTGCTTCCCGTTTGCATTCTTCATCAGGCGCGAAAACTTCTTCGCCTGCGCACATTGGATCGCATTACTCACGGCGAGCCACTTGCCCGCCATGGCATAGTCGGACACCATTTGCATCACTTTTCCGCGAGCAAAAAAGTCGCCCTGGAAAAAACATTCGACGTATTCCGGAGAGTGCTGTCGGTACAAGTAGCACGTCGCAGTGTGCGCACGCCTGATGTTCTTGATGTTGTCTGCAGGCCACTCTGGTCGGTCGATGGATTGGTAGCTGTGGTATGCAAATTCGTTGCCGTGTTCATCCATCACCTGTCCCATTACCTTCATCAAAGTTACACAATATCCTAACAAGATTTACCCACACAAACAGCACCCAACTCGCGTTCTACCTCGTAGTTTAGCATGTCACGGTCGGCAACAAGCGGTCCGAGCGGTGCTTTAGCCGCGAACCACTTGATCCCAGCAAAACGGTATGGCTCGTCAGGTGAGCGGCGCTGGCTGACTTGGAATACAGCACCATCGATGAATTTGTAGTTGAGCAACGTCTTGACCTTGCGCAGATCCTCCGTCGTGTCACAATAGAGCCCTTCCATGATGCCCTCCACCGTGCCCCGCATGAGCCCCTTGCCGACGTAGAGAGTGACTTTGGGGTTACTCGACCCCTCGACGTTCTTGTACACGTCCATCTTATCACGCCGACGCACATGTGCCCACTGCTTCTTCTTCAGGTCCGGCCGCTCTTCTTCATGGTATGCATTTAGCGTTCGCTTGAGCAGCTCGTCGCTGACTTTGTCGTAGTATCGCTGTTCCTCGTCCGTGAGGTGGATGGTCGGGAACCGGTTTGTCGACAAGCACAACACCATGTTGACATTGACCGAACTGTACTAGAAATCGGTTGGGATAGGATGACAGCGATGCCGAGACAATTCGGGAATGAGGTGCCACGCGCGACTCGGCAAGCGAATTTTTAATTGCACTGGTGCTCCTCCCCCCTCGTCGTAGTGATCATCATGTCGCTAAGTGTTCGCAAAGCACAATTGGCTGCTCTCGCTCAAGTGTTGTGTAAGTTCGTATTCCGAGGGATCGTGATGATGTTTCTGCTGAGACCGTCGTCGTGGTGTCGAAACGCCGGGAAACAAGGATGCACGCTTTCGTGGGGCTGCGCTACGCTGGCAAGCCCTAAAGTGGCATGGATCGCAACAGGATCCGGTTTCGTGGTCAACCATTGCAAAGAACCGCAAGCCGTTTTGGGCAGTTTTGAGGGTATTTGCTGGGTGGCTCGAGCTCCTTTACTCCGAGTCGTGCATGTGGCTTTGCTTCCTTCAGTCACTTCAACCAAGCGTGCGTCGGCGACGCCCACGGCTCGAACGGAAACGCAATTTGCATCCTGAAGAGTTCACATAAGCTTAGATCCCGAAGTAGGTTTTAGAGCGGACGCTTCGAACCGACGTTCTTTGGCAGCGATTCGAGATGAAGCGGGCAATGGCGCTCATGCCACCTTTGGCTCGACTCATGGTGCTGTTTGGATTGTACACGCTTGATATATTGGACCTGTACGGCAAGGTGGCTTGGATCGGTCAAAGCGACTCCTTTTCTTTTAAGGTGGTTCGTGAGCGTAGTTTTGCAGCTGAACCGCTTCCGCGACCAGCGTTTTTGGGATTCAATTCGACTTCGGTTGAAGTGGGGGCTGAAGCGCTTCGTACGTCCGGGTGGACGTCGTTTTACGATAGATGTGGCGAACTGTACGCTACGGCTGACGAGAGTAATCCTTTTGACTTGGTCAAAGCGATCGATTGTGATCTTCGCGCGCCATTTTCGTCAGCACCAGTGCATGATGTTCCTGAGCTGGTGCTATCAGCCACTCTGCGTGCAGATTCAGTGGCTTGGGTGAGCTGTCAACTGGTGTTCTTCCATCGGCGCCCGCCGATTTGCCAAGAAAATATCGTTACGCAGTTTTCACAGCGCTATCAATGGCCGGAGAAGGAAGTGGACCACGATCAAATGGCTCCGATCAACTCGATGGCTGAGGCTGAACTCCTAAAGATGCTGGATTTCCTTAGTCGTAGTTACCCATTGGTTGATGCAGTTTGTGTACAAGGATTTCAATCGATTGCTGGCCCAGGTCATTACACTGCCACATTATTTGCGTGCGCAAGCCCCAATATTGTCGAAAGTGTATTTGTTGGCACTTACGCGACCACTTTTGCGGGACTGCACGAAAACCTGACTGGGCTGGCTGTTGACAAACTAAACATCATGGGTTTTGAGCTCGTGTCAAGACAGAACTCTCGCGCTCTGTTTAGACTTCGCGAAAAGAATGGAGAAGTTATTGTTGAAGAGCAAAATTTAGTGAACTTTTTCACATCTGGACATCTGTATGTTGCCATGATCATCACTGACAGCTTGCTCTTAGTTGCTCATTCTCGCGCCGCTGTTGACACTTCTCGAATAGTTGGGTGGAGTTCGTTCAGAGGTGTAGATGATACTGTATACGGAGACTCAACGTGGCTGCTCATGTATCGATCATTGTACCGCAGTGGGTGCATTGTTTTTCTTACGATATTGTCAGGTATCATATCATGGTTTGTTGGTCTTCCTTTCGCTCTCATGTGGTGCAGCAACGCTGAAGGAAAAACATACGCAGTATTGTCCGCCATACGGGTATGGGTGCTCGTAGTTTGCTTGCTGAATATCATGTGGGGAGTTTTTGTGAGGGTTCGCGAAAGCAGGGCATACAATGTTGTTAAATGTACCTTTATCACACCCCTGGAGGTTCTTGTGGTATCTGGATTGGCGGTAACATTCGAAACAACCAGACTATTTGGTGTTGCTGATGTCAGACGGCGACTTGAAGGCCAACAAACTATTGACAGCGATGCTTTTCCTGGTCGTATTGCTGTTTCCAACGCATACAACGAAAATGTGGACGGGTTTGCCACTACCTCACCTCACATGCTGCTTTTGCTACTCTCTCCGTTGTTGATAGTGATTGCCGAGATTATTGCACTGGTTGTGCTGGTACTTCTTTTGAAATCAATGTACTACCGACACCAGCTACTACTGCAAGAGCGCGAAGCTGCAAGCTCAGTTGCTGTCGTTGACTTTGACAATATTGATCAGCACCTGGACGACCCCACACCTGAACACACCTCGTCAACGGTACCTCTATTGATCCGAGGCCAAGCGAAACTCTATCACCGGCTACCACTGGAAGAGTTGTTGCGCACTCCAGCTCGCGCGAATAGCCTGGTGCGTTGCTGTTTCGACGTTGACGTTGTAGAGGATGACGGCCTCACATACATGTTACCTCACGTGTACCATGAATTCGGGGTTGTTGTCAGCGACGCCGGATTCCTTCGTGCCCGATGGGGCTTTTCCAGCGTGATTCATCGCCGACTCGATGTGGAGAGCTTTTTCGCGCCTACGGACGGCTCAAGCTCCGTTTCGCCGTCACCATTGAAGCGCCAGCGAATTGGTGATGGGCATGCTGCTGGGAGAGCAAAGTTTGCGCTGAACAGTGTGCCATCTCCAACCGATGCCATAGTTACAGCTCAAGGAAGTCCATCGCCACCACGGACGCGATCCGAGTTCAGGTCAACAGCTATGTCACGGTCAATGCGCCGACGCAAGAGTATGGAAAATCTACTTGACAATTCCTCACCTAAGTTCTGAGGAAAAACTATTCGACAAGCAGTTTTCAAACTGGAACGGATGCCATGAGTCTGTTTGTTTGAACAAAGACAAGCTAAAGTGATCAACATCTCTACCACCGAGAGAACAAAATGGGCGGTCCACGTGTACAACTCCAGCGTTGCATGCAACACCGAGCCCAGACGATCAGCTTCTTGAAGCCTGAAACCAGATCACCTGAGTCTGCTTGTCATCACTCTCGCATCCACCCCCGACTTACAAAACCGTCTTCGCCTCCGAAAAAAAATACTATCCCTTGAATTTGACTGACGTTCCAGACTTGGTGCAGCCCCCCACCATAAAAAAAACTAGTACATGTACCTATTCTTAATAAAGTACATGTACTGTGCCCATGCTTCCAGCATGGCGCGTCAACTTCAGCTTGCGTGCGCCACACCATCTAGCCGTTTCACCGCGCGTGTTTTCGCCAATCAAATCCGAGCTGATACCGTCGCGGAGGGTCACGCGCCGTGATGAGTGTGAGCAGGGGCGTCACTCGTCAACAAGCCGCGGACCCTCCAGCCCCTGACCGAAGATGAGCGTCGCCAAGCCCAAGAACGAGAATGAAGATGCGCCGCTGCTGCCCACGACGTCCCCAGACTCGGCGACTGGCAAAATGACGGAGTCGCAGCACCACGCGCTGCTGGGCATCGGCTGCGTCGCGGTGGCGTCCGTGTGCTTCAGCTTCATGTCCACGTTCATCAAGTACATGACCTTCACCTTCTCGTCCATGGAGGCCACGTTCTGGCGCTCGCTCGGCGTGCTCGTGTGCAATTATGTGCGTTGCCGGAGTTTGGCGATTTCTGCGGGTCGTGACGGGTGGACTAACGCCGCTCTCTGCAGGCGGTGGTGAAGCTCTCGGGGGTCAGTCTCGACGTCCCGGTGGAGTACAGGAAGATGCTGCTTTACCGCTGCATCGCGGGCTTCTCGTGCATGGGCTTCGCCTTCTACGCCATGTCGCAGATGGTGTTGGCGGACGCGAGCGTCCTGGTCCTCACGAGTCCTGTCATGACCTTCTTCTTCGTACGTTTGGATGAGAGTGGTAGGGATGAGATGGAACACTAATGACTGTGTACGTTGTGGTTTGGGACTGCTGGTAGGGCGCTCTCTTTCTGCACGAGAAGATCGATCCTGTTAGCCTATTGAGTGCCGTCGGAGCGTTCGGCGGACTGATCTGCGTAGTTCGGCCTGGGTTCATCTTTGGGTATGACCACCCGACGGCTGCTTTGGATGCGACGTGGATTGGAGTCGCGTCTGGACTGCTCGGTGCTCTGAGTCAAGTGTTTGTGTTCCTGACGATGAGGCAGCTCAAGGGGCTGAATGTTTTTGTAATTGTGCACTACTTCGCGCTGGCTAGCGTCATCTTGACGGTGCTGTGGTTAGCGCTGATTCAGCAGGTACGCTGTCGCTAAGTACTGCATCGCCTTCATTTTAAACTGACACTCGCTCGTGTGCTGGTATCAGTCGTTCTATATGCCGTCGACATTTTTGCTGTGGCGAGCTATCATCGGCACCGGCATTTTCACGTTTGGCGGTCAAATGTTCCTTACTAGAGGCTTCCAACTGGAGAAAGCGGGCGTTGCTTCTGTCATGCGCTACCTGGACGTCGTCTTCGTCTTTATCTGGGACTCCATCATTCTTGGCGAGCACATTAACCACTGGAGCATCGTTGGCGCGGTCATTATCTTGACTTGCGCAGTGATCATCGCCCTACGCAAGATTCAGACCACGATGCGAAGTTGAACCTGGCTCGCAGTAGCTGGCGTTGGCGCGGTCGTTATCTTGACATGCGCAGTGATCATCGCCCTGCGCAAAATTCAGACCACAATGCGAAGTTAAACCTGGCTCGCAGTAGCTAGTCAGCTTGCACAGAGTTTGATGCAAAACACTCCAGAAAACGCGAGTTCTATACATATAACCTTCCTCCCAAGCACTTCGTTGACAATAACGAAGTGCTAATAGTCTGCACTAACCTCTGTATCCCTCGGGCTCACAACTGTACTTAGCTACTACTACAAACTTGCATCAAATGTACCAAACAAACTGAATGCAGCCTGGCTCACGGTCCGTGAACTTCACCATGAAGTGGAGCGGCGTGCCAACCAGTTGCCAATCAAATCGCCAAGCGTTTGCGCGTGAAGCACGCAGACGTGATAGGGAACCTCGTGGTGAGGTCCCGAGACCAGGGAAGCAGCTCACACGCCAAGAAACCGGCCACCTCGCAGACGCCAACGACAATGAGCGTCGGTCAGGCCAAGAGTCCGTCTGAAGACGCACCACTGCTGCCCACGACGGCTGTGGACCCCATCGCCACCAAACTCGAAGATGAGTCCAAGCACCATGCTCTGCTGGGCATTTCGTGCGTCGCGCTTGCGTCTCTGTGTTTCGGCTCGATGGCCGTCGTTATCAAGTACATGACCTTCACCTTCTCGTCCATGGAGGCCACATTCTGGCGCTCCGTTGGCGTGCTCGTGTGCAACTACGTACGCTGATGCAGCGTAGGTAAACATTGTTGTATGGCTCAACTGACGTTGTCATCTTTGTTGGAGTAGATCGCTGTCAAGATTTCAGGAACGAGTCTCTACATCCCGCACGAGTACCGTCGGATGCTGGTGTACCGCTGCCTTGCAGGCTTCACCTCCATGGGCTTTTCGTTCTATGCGATGTCGCAAATGGTGCTGGCGGACGCGAGCTCGTTGATATTTATCAGCCCTGTGTTGACAATGTTCTTTGTACGTGCCTGCTGTTATAGTTTGTATTGGTGGTTCATGACTGTGCAGGTGCTAACTGGTTTGCTGCTTACAGGGCGCGCTCTTCCTACACGAGAAGATTGAGACCGTGAGTCTCTTTTGCGCCATTGCATCGTTTGGCGGCCTCGTGTGTGTGGTGCGACCGGGGTTCCTGTTTGGGTATGACCACCCCACTGCATCGACGGATGGTTCATGGATTGGAGTGTGCTCGGCGCTTCTCGGTGCTCTGAGCCGAGCGTTTGTGTTCTTGAGTGTGCGGCAGCTAAGAGGGTTGAACGCATTCGTGATCGTCCACTACTTCGCAGTGGCCAGCGTCATCTTGGCGGCAGTCTGGTTAGCACTGGTTGATCAGGTGCGCTGCTTCATGTCCATGCTGTCTCCTGTTTAATGCCTGCTAACCTTCGTCTTGACAGTCCTTCTACATCCCGACGTCGTTCGTGCTTTGGAGAGCCATCATCGCAACTGGAGTCTTCGCGTTTGGCGGCCAAATGTTCCTCACGATCGGCTTTCAGCTCGAGAAGGTTGGCATTGCAGCCGTCATGCGCTACCTGCAGGTGGTGTTCGTCTTCATCCTGGACTCGACCATTCTGGGTGAACACATCAACCACTGGAGTATCATCGGCGCGTTGATCATTCTGGCCTGCGCCGTGGTCATCGCTATACGCAAGATCCACACGACAGTCCATGGCTAAGTTAGCTTTAAGGCTATCATCCGTTCAAGCCTGTAGCTTAAAGGCACATAATGCTATGTCAGCAGTTCATGCTGCTACATGTAGCAAAACTCCAGAGCCGTACGGCGTGCTCAGAATTGAAAAATGCAAAAGGAGACTGTGCCCGGCTCACGTGCGTTCACTTCACATCTATGCCGCCCACAAGAACGTTAGAGCGAGGATGGAAGGGGGAATGCGTAGCGAGCTCGGGTTGGACAATTTGAAGGTGCCGCTGCTGCCTCGCTCAGACTTGGGCCTCAAGTTGGACGGCGTTCCGCGCCGTCAGTCGCTGCTGGGGCTTGCGAGCGTGGCGGCCTCGGCCTTTTGCTTCAGCATCATGACGACGCTCATCAAGTACCAGACCTTCTCCATGACGTCCATGGAGGCCATCTTCTGGCGTTCCTCGGGCGCGTTCGCGTTCAATATCGTGCGTTATCGTTGGTAAATGTAGTGCTGAGGCTCTGCTGACTAACCAGAGCTCGACTTGCAACACTGTCCAGGTGACTGTGCTCTCCCTGCGCGAGAGTCTCTACGTCGCCCCCGAAAAGCGAACGATGTTGGCCCTGCGCTGCCTCGCAGGCTTCTCCTCCATCGCCTTCGCGTTCTACGCCATCTCCCAAATGGTGCTGGCAGATGCTAGTGCCATCGTCTTCATCTCGCCGGTGCTGACCTTCTTCGCCGTAAGTGACGTTGAGGCTCTTGCCGTTGAAGTGATCCCATGTTTAATCGCTGCCGTACCACGTGGGCCTTTGATGTCAAGGGCGCCTGCTTCCTGCACGAGCGCATTGGCCCCGTGAGCTTGCTCTCTGCTATCTTCGCCTTCTCCGGACTCGTGTTCGTCGTGCGCCCGAGCTTCCTGTTCGGGAATGAACACCTCTCGGAGAGCAGCGTGTCCTGGGACGCTGTGGGGGCTGCGTTGCTGGGCGCACTGGGACAAGTTTTCGTCTTCATCACGGTTCGCAAGCTGCAGGGCGTGCACGCCTTGGTCATCGTGCACTACTTCATGTTGTCCAGCGCCATCGCGGCATTGGCGTGGGTTTTAACCGTCCAGAAGGTGAGCCTTCCAACTGTCCTGCCCAGGGCACGACACCACACCATTTAACGTGCTCGTTTGTGCCCCCAGACGTTCGTCGTGCCCTCGGACTTGGAGGAGTGGCGCGCCATCGTCGGGTGCGGGCTGTTCACGTTCCTGGGTCAGATGTTCCTCACCAAGGGCTTCCAACTGGAGAAGGCGGGCATCGCCTCGGTCATGCGCTACTTCGACGTGGTGTTCGTCTTCATCTGGGACTCGGCCATCCTCAAGGAGCGCATCAACCACTGGAGCGTCGTGGGCGCGGCCATCATCGTCAGCAGCGCAGCGGTCATCGCTGTGCGCAAGATGAAGCAGCGCGCATGAAGCTGCACGTGCATCTAGCAACTTGGTCTCAATCGAGTTCTTGCATTCCTATCCATACCGTTTGACCACCATCAGAAATTGCTGATGGTGAACGCTCTTCCGTTGCGACACCTCGCCACCCTCTTCCGCTGCGGCCCATTCGTCGTCACCCGAGGTGTTCATCACCTCCCGAACGTGTCCGGCGTCACTTGAATGATTGGCCAAACGTGCCATCCGCTGGGATTGTCACCGCCGGACGACGTACTCATGGACGTCGACACTCATCAATCCGCCGCGGACCGTTCCCAACTCTCGTCGAAGCAGTTCACTGGTCTCAGTTGGTTCATCATGTCGATCGGAACCGAGAAACACGTCACGGAAAACCGTCCACTGCTCCCCACCACGTCGGCGGATGTCAAGGATGAGAACCGGCCGCACGCACTGCTGGGCATCTCGTGCGTCGCGCTCTCGGCCGTGTGCTTCAGCCTCATGTCCACTATGGTCAAGTTCAACACGTACACCATGACGTCCATCGAGGCCATCTTCTGGCGCTCGGTGGTGGCGATGGCACTCAACTATGTACGTAGCTGCCGTGATGCAGGGAGCTGCGGTGGGAGAGTTAACGGAGACCTTGCTCGTCCTGCAGGTGTGCATCTGGTACAGCGGCAAGACGCTGTACGTGGCCCCGGAAGACCGCATGATGCTGTTCTACCGCTGCCTGGCCGGCTTCTCGTCCATCTCGTTCGCCTTCTACGCGCTGTCGCAAATGGTGCTCGCGGACAGCAGCTGCATCGTGTTCACCTCGCCGGTGTGGACGTTCTTCCTGGTGGGTTGGCTCTGCGTGGATGTTGGATGGAACTTCATTGCATCTGACCTTTGTTCTTGTTGTGCAACGACGTTAGGGAGCGTGTCTGCTGCACGAACGCATCGACATCCCGAGCTTCCTGTGCGCGTTGGTGTCGTTTTCCGGCCTGATCTGTGTGGTTCGCCCCGGTTTCATCTTCGGATACGACCACGCCACGGCGCAGACGGATGGATCTTGGATCACCATCGGCTCGGCCTTGCTGGGTGCCATCGGCCAAGCCTTCGTGTTCATCACCGTGCGGAAGCTGAAGGGAATCGACTTCATGGTCATTGTGCACTACTTCATGCTCTTCAGCATGCTCGGATCGCTCGCATATATGCTGCTGGTGCAGCGGGTACGTCAAACCCTCTTAGCTCGAGAGCACTAGAGCGAAGACTGACATTGACGGTTGTTTGCGTTCTTTTCGGCTAGGTGTTCGTTGTGCCATCGACGGCGGGCGTTTGGTTCTGTGTGTTCGGTAGCGGTGTATTCACGTTCGTGGGTCAATTGCTGCTGACGAAGGGCTTCCAGCTCGAGAAAGCGGGTATCGCCTCGGTGATGCGCTACCTGGACGTGGTGTGCGTTTTCATCTGGGACTACTTGCTGCTTGGCGAGAACATCAACTACTGGAGTGTTGTGGGCGCCGTGATCATCTGCACCTGTGCCGCCGTGATCGCGCTGCGCAAGGCACACAAGAGCTAGACGAGCGTGTAGAGCCTCTTCTTCTTATCGGACGATATTTAGATTGATCCTGTTAATCTGGATTGCCTTGCGGTGGACACCTAATGCAAAACGCACTAAGCCGCAGTACTACACGGTCTCCAGGGTTTCGTGCTTATCTGACGCTACGACGAGTATCTCGGCAGATAGTTTGCTCGGGCTTGTTCGCGTCAACGCTCAGGATTAGGCGGTGACTTCGACTTGAAAACAGCTAGTGTACGCCGCACCTCCGTATATTCCGCTACTGGTGGGGATCGACGTGTTGGTGTCGGCATCGTAGAACTTCCAGTACCAGACCAGGTTATAGCTACCAGCGGGGGTGTCAGCAGGCACCGTGATCGTGCCAACGCATGGATATCCGTCGCCAGCACGCCCCGACGGAATCGTATGAGCTGCATCAATGTAAGCCTCGCCGCAGTTGCCGTCGTCAAAGTTGTGGAGTTGACCGTCGATGAGCTTGTCCGCGGTCAGGTCGAATGTGCTCTGCAGACTCGTGCCCGGGACACTCGTCCAATACACGCCGTAGAAGGTCTTTCCTGCTGCCTGCTCCTTGACAATGTGGCCGTTAGAGGTGTAGCCGAAGTAGAAGGTGGTGCCTGCTTTCAGAGTGAGGCGGTGTCGCCAACCCGAATAGTCCCAGGCGGCAGTCGTGCAGATTGGTGCGTTCTTGGCCACATCCGCGATGAGGATTTTGAACGTCATGTCATTGTTGATGTTGGTGTCACCCCGACCAGGATAGTTCTTCATGTAGCCGGCGCACATGCCGTTGGCGCTGTCACCCCCGAAGATGTACTTGGGGCCGTCGTTGTAAACTATAGTGCGGTCGGTGTCGAGGCAGTCGAGCCAACTGTGCCCTTGCACCTCTGCAAAGCAGAACATCAAGACTAAGAGCAATGTTTGCATGGTCAACAGTCTTTCTAGTGCGGACGAAGTCTGGAAGTGCGGGACCTGAGGCGAATCCGGAAATGAGAATCGGGTACATGTATTCGAACCGAAGCGAGCCGTGTCGAGAAAGACTGGAATAAGAGAGTCGGCACGTGTGAGTCGACACACCACAGGCATTCATGTAGCCATGTGTCAAGGGTGTCAAAGGACTGGTACGCTTTAACTCTATGACGCAGCAATTCCTCTCATCAATAATTAGTGAGCAAGAAATGTTACACTACTGTACATGCAGTATATGTATATGTAGCATCAAGATCAAATTCATGCATTAAGCAGGAGGATGCAGTTTGCCAACTGCTTTGAGACCGTCTCGTGAAGGCATGTACGCCGCTGCGCACAACGGTCCAAAATGATAGATACGCGTTTTTGAGTTCTGCTCACAGCCAAAACGTGGGTGCCAAAACTGGGAATTCTCGAGCAGGACCATTCAATCGCAATCGGCGGTCGAGCAGAATTTGTTCTCTTCGCTCAGCACGGAGCTGGTGCTGCTTGATCCCTCAGTGCTGGTTGTGTCTAGTAGACACTGTCTACACCTTGCCAAATACAGCTTGAAACTATCCGCGCGCAGCTGGAAGCCAGAACAGAAACATCTTCGTGTGAACGGATGATCACAGGCCAACGAAAACATACAGCGAGTAGCCACCATCATGCTAAGACCGGAGAATGAGGCGTTCAAAATTTACAACAAGCATCACTTTCTACCACCACATAGTTCTGAAGTACTACTACATTAGTAGTAGTTTTGACCTGCAGGAGCAACCACTGATCGACTTCATGCTTCTGTCCAATTAGGAACATGATGCGCTTTGGTGCAGCAATAAGTGAAGACAAGGCTGGATACTGAACATAGGCAAAAGTCTAATGGTTTACAGGAACTTTTCTTCGTCGAAGTCGGTCTTCCTGCGATTCAGCTGGCGTTTGCGTGAGTGGTAGTCGTCTTGCACGTGTTTCACCACAGGTTTGCCTTCGCTTGACTCGTCTTCTTGCAGGAGCGCCCGGTGCTGATCCGCGTGCGTGGGCAGCATGAGGTGCGGTGGTACATCCTTAACGATACTCTTGGCGCGGATGTCCATCCACTTGCGGAAATTCCAATACGGTGCTCGCTCGGGTAGCTGCAGCGCGATTCGAAGCGCGTTGTGCCAGTCGAGGCGGCTGAGACGCTTATTCACCTGCATCATCTGCATCGTGAGGCGGACGGCCTCGCGAGGATTCTTGCGCTTTTCGTCGTAGAAATCGATGGCCTCACGGTAGCAAATGGTCGTCTTGCCCATGCGCTTGGCGTTCTTCTGCAGCATTTGCACCGCAGTCTCCACAGCGCCGCCACGGATGTAGGACAGGATCAAGCATTGATACGTCACGGTGTCCCACTTCATCCCCTGCTTCTTCATGTCGTTGGCGAGGGGGTGCACCTTCTCGAGCTGGTTGGTCTCCAGCAGCGCGATCAGAGCGGCGTTATAGGCAAAGAAGTTGGGCTGCTCGTCCTTGGATCGTCGCGCTTTATACTTGTAAAAAATCTCCAAGCCGCGCAGTTTGAGCGCTTCGCTCTCCGACTTGGCGTGGCCCATTACCACCGCGCCGAGGTAGACTCCGCGCAGGCTCTCCCGAAGCTCCTCTGACATGGCCTCGTAGACACTAACCACCGTTTCCCATTGCTTGCCCTTGGCGCACGCCGAGAAGACCGAGTTGAAGATGGTGGGCGTGGGCTCGAAGCCCTCCTTCTGCATGGTGTTCATGGCGTCGAGCGCCAGCTCCCACTTGCCCGTCTTGCCGGCGCAGATGGCGAGCGAGTGGTACGTGGACTGCGTCATCTCGAGCCGGCGCTGGCGGGTCGCGCGCAGCACGCCGAGCGCCGAGTGCACGTCGGCGGCGCGCGCGCAGCTGTTGAGGATGTTGTTGTAGATGATGATGTTGAGGTCGAGGCGGTTCTTGATCATGTCGTCGAAGATCTCGAGCACGAGCTCGTGCTGGCCGGCCTTGAGCGCGGACGACAGCGCGTGCGAGTACGTGACCGTCTGCGGGATGTACCCGTCGTTGCGCATGACCTCGAACACGCGCAGCGCGTGCGCGTACTGCTCCTCCTTGTAGCAGCAGCCGATGGCGCTCGAGTACGACTGGATGCGCGGGCGCACGCCCTGCTCGCGCGCGTACGCCAGCACGCGCATGCAGTCACTCACGCGGCGGCGCGCGCCCAGCACCTCCACGAGGAAGGACGCGACCTCGAGCGACAGCCCGCGGCCGCCGGCGCGCTGCACCTCGTGGAAGATGTCGAGCGCCGCGCGCCACGCGGCCGAGCCGTCCGTCGTCTCCAGCGCCTCCAGGAGGCGCGTCATGTACTCGTCCTCGAGGCGGTCCAGCGACATGAGGCTCGTGTCGCGCGGCTTCTTCTTGTCGGCGCGCGCGCGCTTCTCGTCGTCGCGCTGCTGCTGCTGCTCGTCGTCCTCCACGTGCGGCCGCGCCAGACTCTGCGACGCCCAGCGCGCGCCCGCGGGCGGCTGCAGTGGCGTCGCGCAGCACGCGCGCCCGACTTGAGCGCGGGCGGCATTGGCTCCCGCCGGCCGCAGCAGCTCGCGGGCCACGCGCAGCGCGCACGCGCGTCCTCGGAGCATCTCGGGCGCTGGATACGTCGGGGGAGGAATGGGAGGCTCTGGTGCGGCCTTGTTAAACGCTCGGTACACCAACGGTACACCAGTTGCGCCGCTCCTCCTCTCTGTACAAGAACGCGCTGGTGTGCGCCACACGATGTTTTGCAATGGTGTGCGCCACACACCAAGCGGAGGGGGGGGCTTGGGAGACGTCTTTTCGTGTGTCGCTGGTGTGCACGCGCTGCTTCTTCCGCATTGAAGCCCGACACATACAAAAGATCAGTCGATGGGGAACCTGCTGAGCGTGGCGGGGGCCGCGGGCGACGCGCCGCCGCTGGACGCGTACGTGGCGCGGCTGTCGGACGCCGAGCTCAAGCGCTTCTCGGACGGCTACCGGCGCATCTGCCGCGCGCCCGCGGACCCTGCGCCGCGGTGCGCGAGCTCGTCCGCGTCCAACAGCAGCAGCAGCGGCAGCCCGCGCGCCGAGCCCGCGGACGGCGCGCTGCTGGGCAAGCGCCAGTTCCGCGGGAAGGTGCTGGGCGCCTTCCCCATGGTGCCGCACTCGCTGGCCGACCGCCTGTTCGAGGTGCTGGACGCCGAGCGCTCGGGCGCGCTGAGCCTGCGCAACGTGCTGGGCGGCCTCGCCTGGCTCACGCGCGGCTCGTTCGACGAGCAGGTGCAGCTGCTGTTCGCCATCTACGACCTGGACGGCGCCGGCGCGCTCGAGCGCGCGCTGCTCGAGCGCTTCCTGGACGTGGTCTACGGCCGCGCGCGCGCGCGCCACGCGGCCACCGCGCGCTTCCTGGACCGCGTGTTCGAGGGCCGCGCGGCGCTGGACCCGCGCGCCTTCCGCCAGGTGGTGCAGCTGCAGGACGCGCGCGGCGACGCGCTGCTCGTCAAGTGGCTGGCCGTGCTGGCCGCCAGGATCGGCGCCCCGGACGACGCGCACATCCTCGCGCTCGAGAAGACGTACAACCCCGTGGCCATCCGCCGCCGGATCGCGCAGGCCTCGCGCTTCTCGCTCACGGAGGTCACGGCGCTCGAGCGCCAGTTCCTCAGGATGTTCGACCCCAAGGGCGGCGCCAGCACGAGGATTCCCAGCAGCCAGTTCGTGCGCGTGCTCAGCGCCAAGGGGCTCTTCCCGCGGGAGCTGCTCGAGCGGGTCTGCGCCTGCACGGCCATGCCCGAGATCGTGCTCTTCGAGGAGTTCTGCCAGTTCCTGTCGGACTGTTGCCGCGGGGGCGCCACGGCGGACAGCAAGGTGCGCCACCTCTTCCAGATCTACAGCGACCGGAACACCACGGTCAGGGTGGACTTCGCGGCCATGAAGGAGCTGATTCACGTCGGCGTGAACTGCGACGCGAACGACTCGAACATGGATGCAGAGCAAGAGGAAGAGCAACTCGTCGAGGAGGTGATGCGCTTCCGTTGCTCATTTCTTGCGCCTTGGCGGTCTAACGGTTGTGTTTGCCACACAATACGCAGATTTCGGCGACCCAGACAGCTGAGACAGGCTGGGATGAAGAAGCATTCGCTCATTGGGCCTCTGAGGCGGTTGCTGTCCAGCGGTTGCTTCACCAACTTGCATTTGCAGCGTGCATTGTGTTTGGCCTGAAGCCCGAATCGGCGTATTTAGAGAAACGGATAGTGGAATGGCACTGGCGGGAAGCGACTCGCGTGTTTGGTATCGGACAAGTACGTTTTTTACTCTCTTTTTTTACTGAGGTGATGATGTACGATGCAAGTTAACCCACGAAGATGCATGCAACGTACATGTATTGCTTTTTCTGGTCAGGCCTGGAACTTGGTAGGCGCGGAGTGGTGGCGGAAATGGTGTGACTACGTAAGCATGGATCCGAAGAATGGAAGCCCTTATGGATCACTACCCGTGCCTCAAATTCCCCCTAATACTGCCATCGAGATGGCCCAAAATATTCGTGGAAATATTGCCCTACGAGCGACTAGCTTTGTTGGTGACGCCGGTGGTAATCGGACGCCTAGACCCGGGCCAATTGCGAATTGGGACCTTCTCATGCAAAGCGGGTGCCGTCGACTGAAACAGAAGCTTGTCCTAGCACGGGATTTTTATGTAAGCATTAGGGCGATATCGCGGTGCTGTTGATATAGAAAGATGCTGACAGCTTTTCTCATGTTTGCAGATGATTCCATCGCCAGCTTATGCAGTTTTGTTCTCATGGTATAATGGAGGGCCCGATTTGGTTCGATCTATCATCGAGGTCCCTGCAACGCCGGAGCCAGAGCTTCAACTCGAACTGTTTCCGTTAGTATTGCGCGTCGCACGTGTCGATCCAGCTAACGGCAGTGTGATGCGATCAGGCGAAGAGATTTTGCTCAGCGAACTGAGTACGCCAGCTAGTCTTCTCGAAGCCACCTGCCGCGCGTTGCTACTGCTGAAGTTGATGGACAAAGCCCGATTATGGTATTTTAATGAGAAGACGCCAGACCATAAAATTCGTTTGCGCGACGAGTACCCGCTTGAGCTAAAAAAGCTGACACAAGACAGTGTCTTTTTGCTTGAAGTGCAAGATGACGACGGGTCATGGCCACTTTCCCAAACCAGTGACACAATTACTTCTTCACCTTCGAGTAACGGTGTTCGTCAACCAACAGTAAGCAATGGTAGTGTAAGCGAAAACGATACAACCGCGTCTGCTTCTCGAAAGCGGCAGCGCGAGCATCGGCCTTCATTACGCACTTCTGATATCTGTTCTCGAGGTAACCTTGGCGAGACATTGGCACAACGTGGTAGGTGTACTTACTTGTACTCATCAAGGTTTGTTACACTAACTAAACCATTCGACGGTGCTGCAGACGCTGGAAGCGACGGCGGTTCTCCGACAATTGAAGTAGATCCAGTGCTAGCGTCACCTGTCGTGCGAAAACGTTTTTCTAAAGATGCCTTTAAAGGGCCAGGCTTGGTGGGACTGGACAATCTTGGCAACACGTGTTATATGAGCAGTGCCCTGCAGTGCTTGAGCCACACACGGCTGCTGGTGGAATACTTCAAAAATGAAGCATATCTGAAAGATATTAATCTGCGTAATCGTGATGGTACCAATGGAAAACTGACTGCGGCATTCGGCGAGTTGCTTCGAGTCCTTTGGACTTCTGACCGGAAACGGTTCGCGCCCACTGAGTTCAAAAAGGTACTTGCAACATGCAGCCCACAGTTTGCCGGATCCGATCAGCATGACGCGCAAGAATTGCTTGCATGCTTGCTAAGCAGCCTTAGTGAAGATTTGAATCGAGTGGTGAAGAAACCGTATACCGAGCAGCCGGACAGCGATGGTCGGCCGGATGCTTTGGTAGCAGAAGAATGGTGGCAAAATCACCAAAAACGCGAGTTTTCGGTGATTGTTGGCCTGTTTACCGGTCAGTATAAAAGTTTGTTGGAATGCTCAGTGTGCCGTTATGAGTCAGCGCGCTTCGAACCGTTTACCTTCTTGCAGCTGTCTCTGCCTGAGAGCAGCTCACGTTCAATCGTTCTGACGATAATTTTCCGAACAGACCGGGTGCCACTGCGATTTTCGGTGCGAGTTCAAAATGGCGATACAGTCCAGCAAATGAAGGAACAGGTAGCAGCCTTTTTGAGCAAAGCTGATAAGGAAACCACGGATCCAGATTCAACAGATGAAAGCACCAGCAGCACCACGGATAAGGGAGACTGGGAAAAAGTTGTCATTGCGCGGACTTCAAATGCTCATACAGTGGAAACACTTTTAGATGACAAATTGCCACTGACGCAGATTCACGAGAAAGATCAACTGACTGCATTTCAACTTGACCGTGACGAAGATTTGCTTCCTCCACGTCTGATGGATTCTGTACTACTAGATACAGCAGACCCTTCAACTGAAACCATACCAGCAAGAAATATGAAGCAAACATCCGTGATCAATATGTCCAACCTTTCAGGGTTGATGAAGGAAACCTTAAATCACCTCGATTGCAGAGAAACAGAAAATGTTACTGTAAACGGAGTGGCTTCGCCAAAGGTGGATCAAAGTACTATCGATGGAAATACGTCGGTTACGAGTGAGAAGGAACAAAATGACGAAAGTGAAGCAGATGATGAAGACGAAATTATGCCATTGGATGCATCCGTTTACGTCCGTATTGATAAAACTAAGGATCTGGTAGCTGCTCGTGTGATTGGTAGCAGTTCAAAGTCAGGCACCATTAATGTGGCATACCCCTCTGGAGTTCGGCGGTATCATATCCCGCTATCGAAGGTGATTGAACGTCGTCAGAATGATGCCTTCATATTTCTGGTGCATCGCCGAGTTGAGCGATCGATGGATAGTTTTACAAACGCGCATATCACGCGGCTATTTGGCGCTCCGCTAGTCATTCGAGTGTCACTCCGCGTTACCACAGCGTACAATCTGTATATGCTTGTTTGGAACCGATTACGCCGCATTTTTAACTGGCAGCAGCCTCCACCACCGTCAGATTTAGATGCTAAGACCTGGAGTCGAAAGCGAGTACGAACGAATGTATCATCGTTGGCACTTGGCGAGCACCTGCCGCTAACCAAGTTTGGATTCTGCTTGCGACTCGTGACATCTCATGGAATCGGATGCTCTCGGTGCGAGTGGCTTGAAGGATGTTTGGGCTGCTTACTTCTGCCGTCCGCTCAGACGGTCATCCCATTAGCGGCGGAGGAAACTGTGGCGATTGATTGGGACATCCGGACGCTTAAAGAAGAGTACGACCCGATCCAGGCGAGTAAACTGGATTTTGATGCTTCTGTGCAGCAACACCAGCGACAGGACAACCAACCCCTTAACTTGGCACACTGCATGCAGATGTTCACTGCCAAAGAAACTATCCCCGAAGCGTATTGCGGACACTGCAAAACATTGCGCCCCGCTACGAAGAAGATGGACTTGTGGCGTTTGCCTCCGCTGCTTGTCATTCATCTGAAGCGATTTTGTTTTACACAAGTATCTCGACGCAAATTGCATCATTTGGTGGATTTCCCCCTAAAAGGACTACAGTTTGATGACTTTGTTGCTCGAAAGCGCGAAGCGCGTGGCAGATTGTCAGGTCTTGAGTATTGGTTGTTTTTGGGGGGTAAACTAAAAGCAGAGCCAACTGAGGGCAAGTCTGATTCCCCGCCTGCCAGTCAAAAATCACAGCAAACTAGACCAGGAAGCCCGCGTCGGGTGTCGTCCTCAGTGCTGGATGCACCAGCTTCAGCGACAGCTGCTGTTCGTGGCGATGACGGATTTCTCTATGATTTGTATGCTGTTGTGAATCACGTCGGCGCGCTTGGAGGAGGGCACTATTTCGCGTACGTGCTGAGCGATCATGATGGTAAGTGGAAATGCTTCAATGACCACCAGTGCAAGGACATCGACGAAAAGGAGGTCGTCTCTTCGATGGCATACATATTATTTTATCGCAGACGTGACACCGCTAAAGTGACAATTGAGCAACTTTTCCCGCCAATGCCTTCAGATGCAGCCGGGAACGGAGCAAGTACTGAAGAGGAGGTTGCCAGCGATAAAGCACAGGTGGAGGAGCTGTTACAGCAGTCGAAATTGTCTGGCTCTGGTAGCGCGAGTAGCTGCATTATTAGTTGAGGTAGCCGGCGAACTTGTTGGGCAATCAGATACGAGCAATTTGTGATATTGTGTGATATACTTGAAGTATTGTATTGAACGGACTCACGCAGCAAGCATCACGAAAGCGAATATCGATGGCAATACCTTCAACGGTTGGATCAAGGAGGATAATTTATCCAGTTCAATGTCAATAGCGTTACACCCAACTGTACACGTAGTTGCCCAACATTTTTTTGTACCAATGACGCTATTATACCCGTCCCACCGTTGGGGTCTTGTCCCAGTATCGCTTCAACTCTTCACTCTTGAATCAAGAGTGCAGAGACCGGGACGAAAAATCTTCTCTGAAAATTTACAGGCCATCGTCGTCGCTCAGTTCTCGACCTGCATGCGCCAGCATGGAGTACCTCTCAACCTCATCCAACTCAAACGATCAGGGCAGCCTGCCTACTGAAACGCTGCAAACGGCCCACGATGAGGATGCGCGTGCGAGCGTACCTGTGACACAACGAAGAGAGGAGGAAAGCGATTTATACGACGCCGATACTGCCCATACCCAGAAGAAGCCAAGGCTGGAGAATAACGACTACCAGATTCAGATAGACAAGCTGCAGCAGGAAATTACAGAGACGCGGGAAAGGCTTGCATCTTCGCCGATGAATTCCACCCACGAAATTGGAAAAAAATGCATCGAAGCGAAGCAGACTGCAGCCACAATGAAGCGTAAGCTTACTGAACATTTCCACTGGTTACAACGATTTAGCGGTTTGATGGAGACGGCACCACTTCTTGGATTCGCTGTAGCTACCGGTAATGATCAAGCATCTATGGATACGCAGGATACGCAGTTGCAGTGCAATCACCAGCCACTTGAAAAACACGGCAAGGGATCACGAGAACCTTCTCATTCTAGCTTGATACTGGGCGAGCATCTGCGAGCTGCAGTAATTATTTGTCAAGAAAATGTGTCAAGACTCCTGCACGATGCATCGGATAACGAAACTTCCTTCAAATTATCGCTGCAATTTGTGTCGCACGGGTGGGAGATCGGAACAGGAACACTTTTGAACGACCACATGGGCTTTCGATGCCACCGGATTCTTCCTGTAGAACTCGACAGCAAAGCCAAGGAGGTGGCAACAGCGTTGTGGAATTTTGTGGAAAATGACGAAATTTGCCGCACGTTTGTGCCTCTTGTACAAGACTCTATTCCTACGCACCAGGAAGCCGACTGTTCGTTGTCGTGCCGAGTGCTTCAGCTTTCACCTGAGATAAACCAGCAGACGGTGGCGACCGTGGAGGGATTTAGCTCAACCCGCGACGATAATGGAGAAGAAGACTCGTGGCAAATTTCCATGGAGGCTGTACACGACCACTACCTGTGCACATTCGTGGCAGACGCGGTCGGTGATTCAGTCATCCAGAACACCTCCCCGCCTGTGAAACTGGACCTCGGGCTGCAAATGAGCAAACTCAACATGCACAGCAAGTTCGTGATGGGCGCCCGCGTGACCAGGACGGAGAAGGGTGTGGACATCTTTCTCGCTGGCTCTGCGTGCTTCGACCTCCCGTGCTACAGCGACCCAGCGTTCGACCTGCTGCAGTACTTCGTGTCCTATCTTCCACTCTATGAAGATCTCTATCTGACACCGCTAACAGAAGACAAACCATCGGATGGACTCTTGTAGGCGAAAAGCGCAGGCTTTTCGGCTTGGAGTATTCGTCGTGAGTGTCATGGGGCGCGAATTATGTCAGAGTCGGTACATGTAACTTCAACGTGACAGAAAAACTGGTACCATGAAAGTTCGAAGTTAATGGCTACGAAGTATTTGGTTCGGGTTTCTATGTGGAATCCGTTCCGACAGCAGAATTCCCGGCCGTTCGGTCATTCTCTGATTTTCCCTGGACCCCCAAGCGCATCACAGCTCAACGCAATGTCCAAGCTCTCGGCCTTCTTTTGCCTTGTCGGAGCTGTCGTGGTTTCTGCCGGCAACACGCCACCGCGCGACATTTCTCGGCACTTGAGACCAGGCGTAGCTGAGGTGACCACGATGGCGTGGCCGAGCCTCAACGGTACTGGTGACACTAACGGGACGTCGTTGCAAGAGTCGGCTACAATCTCCATCGGCAGCAGAGTCTTCAAAATCGTCGACTTGAGCGATAACGAGATCTCCATCGGTGACGACAAGTTCAAACTCTCCAGTTAGACTTCGACTGGTTTCTCGGAAGTGCCATTAAGTGTGACCAACACAATACAAGTACTTCCTCCTACAAACTACGCTAAAGCTAAGTAGTACCCGACCGCTTCGCCAACGCTGCAAACACGGACTGCGGCTGATTGAGCAGCTCTGATGGGGAGCCGAACTCTGCCACACGACCCGCATCCATCACCGCGATCTTGTCGCAGTGCATGATGGTGTTGATGCGGTGCGCGATGATGAGCACCGTTTTGTCCTGGAAGGTTTCCTTGATGGTGGTTTGGATGAGCGCGTCCGTGGCCGTGTCGACGTTGGCCGTGGCCTCGTCCAGCACGACGACCTTGCTGTCCTTGAGCAGCGCGCGGCCGATGCAAATCAGCTGACGCTGACCCACGGACAGGTTGTCTCCGCCCTCGGCCACCTCGAAGTCGAGGCCCGCGCCCCAGCGCCGCAGACTCTCGGCCATGTGCACCTGCTGCAGCACGCGCCAGATGCGCTCGTCCGCGTACTCGTGGAACGGGTCCAGGTTCTCTCGCAGCGGGCCGCTGAACAGCACGGGGTCCTGCGGGATGATGGCCAGGCTGCGGCGCAGCTCGCGCAGGTTCACGCTCGAGATGTCCACGTCGTCGATGAGCACGCGGCCTTCGTCGAAGTC
>BSXT01002245.1:0-13709 GCA_030267785.1 Phytophthora fragariaefolia | reverse complement strand
TTTACTAGAAGGGGTGTCACCACTACAATTATCACTGATTTGCATTACCCATCCCTATAGTCTAATCTTTTTACGCGGTGTCGCACTCGATCCATGTGTAGCACTGGATCCGTGTTATACGGTAAGTACATGTATGTGGTATTAATTGCTCTGTAGTCGGCCCGACTGTGTCGGTGTTCATCAGTTCATCTAACAATTGCTTTGACGAACTGCGCTCCCCTCAGGCTCATTCTCAGCAGTGGCCGCACTTCCCGAATATCTGCTAAGCTCCCGAGTCTTGATAAATGGGTTCCCGCGAGTGGATGGAGACGCCCAGCGTGTCGCTAGACGAGAAGCGGCTGCTGCACAACATTGAGCGGATGCAGGCGCTGGCGTCGTCAAATCACGTGAGTCTCCGACCTCACGCCAAGACCCACAAGACCCGAGAGATCGCGGCGATGCAATTGAAAGCCGGGGCTTGTGGCCTCACCGTATCCAAACCGTCCGAGGCTCTGCAGTTCCTGCGTGGTGGCATCCCTGGACTCAAGAGCCTGACGCTGGCGTACCCCGTAGTGCAGAGCAACAAGGTGCAAGAGGTGCTCAAAGCTGCACAGGAGGCTGCTGTGGAGTTCTTGCTCACGGTGGACAGCTCCGAAGGCGTGGACGCTGCTCAGAAGGCTGCGGAATCTTGTGGGGCCAAGGCCAACCTCCTGATCCATGTTGATGTGGGGTACCATCGAGTTGGCATCGAAGAAGGCGACCCACGGTTGCTTCAGCTGGCGCAGCGGATCGGCAAGACGAGCTGCCTGGAATTTCGTGGACTTCTGTCTCACGCCGGCCATGCGTACCGCTGCAAGTCGGTGGTAGAATGTACGGAAGTGGCTGAGACAGAAAGGCAGATTATGGTCCGCATCAAAGAGATGCTCGAGGCCAATGGAATCAAGGTCCCTATCGTGTCTGTAGGGAGCACCTTGACGGAGCCTGCTCGCAAGAATTTTGTCGGGATCACGGAGATCCGCCCTGGAAACTATGTGTTTCTGGATCGTACCCCTGTACGTATGGGCCTGTTTACTGTGCAAGATATCGCCCTCACCATTCTTGCAACAGTTGTCAGCTCGAACAAGTATAATTTCATTGTGGATGCTGGTTCGAAGGTGCTGAGTTCTGATGGAGCTCGATCAGCTGGCGATTTTGGCTCTACGTGCTACGGCCTTGCCTACTATGAGAAGGATTTTGTGCGAGTTGTGAAGGAGCCAACTCAGAACAAGACGGTACTAGACGATGACGAGGAGCTTATCTGTTTCGAAGTCACCAGTCTGTCGGAAGAGCATGGCTGGGTTAAGAAGATTGAGGGCATTTCTTCGCCCGCTATCGGCGAGCGTCTGGTTATCGTGCCTAATCACGCCTGCGTAGTCTCGAACCTCACTGATCAATTTTACGTGCAGGGTGAGCAGCCAAAGAGCTGGAAGCTGTTGTCGCGTGGTTGCACGCAGTAAGATGACCGCTTGTTCGACGGAAGTTACTGCATCAATTCGTTTTTCGATTAAAACCATTGAAGCTGAATGCTTTCAACAAACTCACGGTTAGTCGTGTCTTGCAGTCTTTGTAATAACTCCTCTTTTGTTCGTGGTAAGCTGCAGCTAGCACCACCGCCTTTCGCTCGGAAATTTTCGAGCATTCGGGTTGTCGCAGCCTCGATCATTTGCAGCTCTCGCTCCTGCGTCAGCATGTAATGCTCAAATGCTTCTGTTTGCAAATGCGACTCGCGCAATGATTGTTCCCACTCTTGCTTGTAAGTCAGCTTCACGAGATGTCTTCGGAATGGCGATTGCAAGATCTTGGCAACCATAGCCTGGAACTTCGCATCGTTGGCGTTCGATGGTTGCCGACTGTCGTTCGTAATTCTATGATAAAAGGCAGACCTTCCAGTTTTTGCTATAGGCTGCGGCGCATGATACACCCAGGTTGTAAGCGCATAGCGCGGCTTGGTGGTCGGCATCACTCGATGCAGCATTTGCTGCGACGAGAAGAGCACCAACTCACCGAACCGTGGCTGTACCACCACGCGAGGCTTTGGGTACGGATACAGCACTATTTCACCTCCATCTCCTTGCTCCCAATCCTCGTTCAAGTACAGCACTGCAGTGATACACTTGCCGTCGTCGCCGTATGTGTCGAAGTGCAGAGGAAAGCATCCTCCTCGTCCAGCGTTATGCTGCACTTTGACCATGTGCCCCGCCAGTCCTAACCAATCCGGCATCGCTTTATCCAACGGACCAAACACGACTTGCTGTTCGAAGAAGTCCCTCAGGAACGGCACGGACGTCTGGCCTCGCACTGCATCCAATGCCAACTCCGTCTCTAGAATGTGGTGCTTCTCCAGAAGCAGCGTTCTGGTCGTCGGTTCACCCACAGCTCCAGACCCGGTGCTGCCCGCCGCGTCATTTATCAAAATATGCGTCGAGTTGGGGTACAACTGGCCGCTCGAGCGCAGCAACTCCATCTCATCGCGAAGACGGCGGAGGTAGTCGACGGGGAAGGCGTTCCGCACCACGTAGTAGCCGTCGCGCAGCAGTCCATTGGCCAACTGAGGATCCACCGACGCGTCCCAATTGGCGCCGACTCGCACGTCGGCCGGGGCGGGCGATCGCAGCGACGAGAAGGGCGAGCGACGCCCCAGACGCCGCAGCAGCGGAGGCCGTGGCACGCGCAGCATCGCTGCAGTAGCCTTTAGTTCGGCATAGTATGCGATAGTGCAGTGTCGTGGTTGCTGCCACACGTTGCAAGCAGTTGAAGCCGATGACGAGCGAGTTCGTGCCGAGCGCAGTGATCGAGAGGGCGTGGCTGCACGACATGATGCACGGTTTGGTGTTTGCGCCTGAAGGAGCGTTTGGAGCGGGGTGTAACGAGGTGGTGGTGTGGTGCGGCGGACCCAGATACGCTGCGTGCCCTCGATGCTTCACCTCCATGAATTCACACTTGGGTGCTGGCAATGGGGGCGTGGGCATGGAGTCGTTGCGCGTGCAGTGCGCGTCGTGCACCGCGCTTTGTCGCCTGGATGAGCTGCAATTCAAGTACAGACTGAAGGTGCCGCGTCTGCTTCGTGTTGAAGTGTTTGGCCCCCGACCGCTTATGTTTTCGCATGTTGTGGTGGGCAGATCCAAGTGGCGTACGGGTCAGTGGTAGACGACGCCATGCTGTTTGACGAAGTAGCGGAGTCGCTCCTCGGCGTCCCGGCTTCTCGCATGAAGAACGAGCTCCTGCCCAAGCACCCGAGCCTGCCCCACGTACTGGAGGAGCTGCTGGTCGGACTACGCGTGTCCTTTTCTTTCCAACGTCCAGCCCCGAAGCGCAACGCCAAGCAAGTGCAGTTCACGGTATGTACGCTGTTACTCACACCACGTTGCGCGGGCAATAGAGACTTATTGACAACGCATGGCATGCGCAATGGTACGTCCAGAGAGACCTGAGAGTCACCAAAATGGAGCCGCTGCTGCCGCAACTTCTGCCGGAGCCCGCGATGGTTTTCGCCGTCCGTCTGCTGCAGCAGCGACCTACTTAAGTAGTACTCACCAGTGACGGGAGGTCACCCTTTCGACGCGCAAAGGCTGATGGCGGACAATAGTTGTCTCTACGCTATGTCCACGTGAATCACCCGAGATGGTGGCCCCTGCTGTGGTCGTTCGACCCGGCGACCCGCAAGTGATCGTTGAACGTTGAAGTGGACACGGCACGGCAACGCGTGGGTCGGCCTCCGGCAGCGCGCCAAGTTCCCCTACGATCTCCCATCCCGCTTCACTCCTGGAGCACGCGCGCACGTCTCATCCCGCCGAGCAAGTCCTCGCCACGTTCCCACCACCTTAAATCCATCCAAAGTTCGTCAGTTAGAGTTCCGTGTAGTGAGTTGCCTTTTCGTGCCGTCTCGCCAGGGAATTGGTCCAACCCGGGGGGGCAGCATTTCATCCAATCGCAGCCTTCACACGCTCCCCCGGGATTGGTCGAAAATGACACACTGCCCCCGTCTCTGCGCGGCCCCCTCCGCCTCTCCGACACCCCGACTGTACACCAAATTGCGCCCGCGTCGCAGAGCCCGCAGTCCTCCTCTCCCCATGGCGCACGACCGCGCGGCCGCAGTGACCGCCGCCTCGGCGCGCCCCGGGCCGCCGCTGCTGGTGGCGCGCAACCTGCTGCCGGCGGCCGCAAGCGCGCACAGCAGCAGCAGCAGCAGCCACGCGAGCGTGAGCGCCAGCACCGCCAGCGTCTTGAGCGCGTCCTCGGCCTCGTCGCGCGCCGCGCGGCGGCGGGACCGCAAGTTCGCGGGGGACGACCGCGTGACGGCCACGTCCTCCTCCACGCTGTCCACGGCCTCGTCGGTGGACGCCTCGTCCGCCGCCACGACGGAGCCGGAGGCGCGGCGCGGCCGCCGCCACACGCACCACAGCCAGCCGGAGCACGACCCCAAGGACGCGCGGCGGCGCGGCGTGTCGTCCCCGCACCGCCGCCACGCGCACAGCAGCCGGCGCGCGGCGGCTCGAGACGCCGCAGACGCGGCGCTGCCGGTCGCGGGCGCCGACATTGGGCCCGAGAAGTTCGCGGCCAAGATTCTGGCCAGGACCCACGGCGCCGAGACGGAGCCGCGCGCGGAGTCGCCGCCGTCGCCCGAGCAGGACTCGTCGTCGTCCGGCGGCCAATGCAGTGACAAGGAGGAGGCGGCGGGGGGCGCCGAGCTGCAGCGGCAGCGGCAGCAGCACGCGGCGAGTAAACCGTCGCGGATGGTGGTCAAGCGGCGAGCGACGGCGCCGACGAGCAGCAACAGCGGGAAAAGGTCGGCCACGGGACCCACGCCCGTGCCGTCCTCGCCGGCGAGACAGACGTCCAGAGGTGGCGCGAAACCGGGAACGACCAGCAGCCCGCGCGTCGAGTCGAGCAGCCCGAGGGTTGCGTCCAGCAGCGGCGTCACCAGAAGCTTAGAGAAGTGGCAGATGCGGCTGAAGAGATCCATTTCTGGCAATTCCAGCGGCACCGATGATGAACGCCACGGTAGGGAGCCGAGCTCGTCGCGTAGATTATACAGCAACCATCGTAGTCGCCAGCTCATGGAAAGCCCACCCCCGCCGGAGCAGGTTGCTGCTACTAGTCGAAGACGCGGCAGTGACTCCCCGTTGACGGATTCGGAGAGGTCTCGAGCGCGCAGTACGTCACGAGGGTCAAGGCATGCAGCATCACCGGGAGTAAGTGGAGGGTTACCTCCCCCCCCGCCGCCATTATCACTATCATCGGATGCCCAGGGTGCTCCTACCACTCCCCGCACTCAAGCTCGCAAAGTAACGCAGTCCGACGACGAAGCTGCTGAAGATGGCGAGGAGCGGACACCCAAGCCTCGGCCTGTGCGGATTCGCTATGAGACCCCAGAGCGCGGAATGGGTGGCAAACGGGAGATTTCTCACGCATCACTTGGTAAACTCATTGCCCGTCTCACTGATGCCCACCAGTATGACACAGAGTTCCGTGATGTATTCCTTCTCACCTTTCGCTCTTTCTGCTCGCCTTATGATTTCATTAAGAAGCTACTGAAACGTTACACTGCAGTGCTCTCAATGTGTGGAGGTGTGGATGCCGAGACCATCGAAGAAACGCAGCGGTTACTTGATCAGATCACATTGGAAGAGGAAAGTGAGCAACGTTCATCAAACTTGACGTCGATCTCGACAGCGCGGTCCGATATCAATACTGGAATGGAGGCCAACGTGTCGATTATGCGGCTACTAAGTGTGCTCAAGTTTTGGATTAAGGAAAGTGGATTCATTGACCAGGATCTGGCTAACGATCGCAAAGCCCAGAAAAAACTTATGAGTTTCCTTAGCGAGATTCAAAGCACGTCACCCATTCCTTCCATTAGACGGCACGCCGAGAACTTACTTCTCACTGTAGTACAGTTGCTGTCGGTGCAGAAACAACAGGCTCAGCAAGCACAACTGGCACAAGCCCAAGCGCAGGCACAAGCGCAAGCTCAGGCAAAAGCGCAATCGCAAAGGGGCCCAGCAAAAGTTCCCCCGCCTCCCGCGCTTGTGACATCTTCTTCGGCATCAGCACTACCAGACAGAACATTCTCAAAAGGTTGTGAAGTGACTCAGTCTCCCCAGAGTGCGGCAGCACTTGCGATGGCACACCAGTTGAGTGACCGTGGAGCGTCACACTCACGAATGCGTTCACAAGCTGCAACGAAGCTTGCCCTGGCTCGATCTTCCTCGGATCCGAAGCGGGAGCGCTCTATGGTAAAACTCCGCACGAAGAACTCTAGCGGTGACATTTTCCAGCTACGCAGTCGTTCTATACCTGCAGGAGCAGACGATCAAGCTATTGCAGCGGCAGCAACGCGAGATCGTTTAATGCGTAGTGGATCTCAACAGCAGGGCATTGTCCCAACGGCTGCCGCAGTAGCACCAAAAATTGCCCGCGGAATTACTACGGGCAGTGCTGAAGCTGCGATTAAAGCAAACGCTACAAGTAATAGTGTCGGTGGGTTCGATGAGATAATCCAAGATACGCTGCAGCGTGCAAGGCTTACAGCTGCATCCAGGAAGAGTGCGCGAATTAGCTACGACAACGTGGAACCGCTGTCAGGATTGTCGGCGCAGGAACTCGCCGACCAGCTCACTCTTATGGAGGCGGATCAGTACTTCTCCAAGCTCAATCCCCGCGAGCTGACAAACAAAGCATGGACACGTGAAAACAAGCACCGTGAGGCCCCACATGTCATGGCATTAATCGAACTATTCGATGCCACGGCCGAGTGGGTTTCAAGCGAAATCCTTCACCCTCAATTGCAAGCCGTGGAACGCGCAAAGATGATTACACTCTTCATTGATGCCGCTGACAATTGTTATCAGATGAACAACTTCAACACACTGTTCGAGATCACTACTGGGCTATCAGCTCCTTGTATTCGCCAGCTGAACACAACGTGGAGTCTGGTTAGTGCTGCTGCTCAGGAAAAATACCAGTGCCTTCAGCAGGTGTGCTCACCAGACGACAACTACCGCAGCTATCGTCAAGCGTTTGCCTTGGCAGAAGGGCAGCCGCGGCTTGCCTGTTGGTTCATCTTAGTCAAGGATCTGTTCACTTACGAGGAAGCGATGAAGTCCATGGAGGATGGACTGGTGAACTGGCAAAAGTTCCGAAAGATTTACCGTGTTATCAGTGAGGCACTCGACCGTCAGAACTTCAACTATGTCCCCCCAAGTTCGAGCAGCGCCGCAAATGGTGCTGGTACCAACAACACGGGTGGTGTTTCCAGGAAAGGTCGTGGCATATTGCGGCATGACAGGAAGACGCAGATTCACATCCGGCATCGGATTGATACGTACGTTCATCTCAATTCCTGCATCTGTGCATGCATTTACATGTCGATTCTTACGATGTTTTCGCGTCTTTGTGATCCACAGGATCCGGAAGGACAGCTCCGTGCTATACCAGCTGGCCCGCAATGCTAATACGCAGGAGAGTATCTTGTTTGTGAACAGTCTATCGGAGGCAGGCTTCCTCTGATCAGGCTTTTCACGAAACTATTCGTCGCCGCATTCCGCACTGCAAATGTTAAATGCGTGGAGCCACCACATAGTCGAGAAAAAGCGAGGGGACGTCGTGAATTCGAGGATACTTACAATATCAGTCCTGCCATGGCAGTGGGCAACATTAGCCGATCCGATCCTGCCCCCGCAAGTGTACAAAACGTATTCAGAGCTGAAACGATTGAAGTCAGCCCCTGGCCAGCTCAAATGGAATGAAAAAAAAGCAAATAAACTGTTGTGAAATCCCTCGCCGCCTTTGGCCATACTTCAAAGTCTCTCGCTACGTATCGTACAGTACACAGAAAAGCACTTGTACAAGAGCACCAGCCTAGCTGTGGTCACCTGCCACCCCATTCTCCTTGACTTCTGCACCTGCTCCAGCTGCTGATCTCGAGCCCGCGTCTGACTTGCCCTTCTTTTCCTCACCCTGCTGCTCTTCATCCGACGACAGCTTTCGCTTGGCGCCAGCTTCCCGCCTCTCCTCTTTCACCTTATCAGACTTTCTCTTGTCAGTCTCTTGAGCATCTTCCTTCCCCTGACTGTTGGCCTCGTTAACGTTCTCTGCATCGGCCTTGCCAGCAGTTCCTTTCCCCTCACTTTTCATTTTGCTAATGCCAACGCTTCCGAACGGAAGCCTCGTGTTATCCAAGATGGACTTCACCACCACGCCTTGACGCACGTCGCCCTCGTTCTTGCTCTCGTCCAGCTTCATCAGCGCCTCCTGCGGGCGAAACCTGTACAGCTGCTCGAGGAAGTCGTCTCGCTCCAGGTCTTTGGCACCCAGACCCATTTTGTACTCCATGCTCATGCCCAGATCCCACATCTTGAACCCTGCAAGATACAAAAACTTACTCAGAGCGTGCAGCTGCACCGTGCCCGCTCCGCTGGCCTTGCTGAAGCCCGTGAGGCTCGTGTAGACGCTGCCCACCGTGTAGCCAAGCTCTCCGGCTACGAGCGCGTCCGTGGCCACGTCGTAGAGCTCGACCGTGAAGAACCGGACTCTGCGGCCAGGGAACAGCTCGACCCCGTCATCTCCAGCCGAGAACAAGGTCTTGAAGCTCTTGACGATGGGCGGGTAGAGCCACGGGATGCCGTGCTTCTCGTGGCAGCCGGCCACGACGCCGTCGAAGTCGCGGTTGAGCACGAGCTTGTACTTCTTGGCGCGCTTGCGGACGATCTTGGGCACGTGCTCGGGCGCGTCCGGGCGCAGCAGCAGCACGCAGCGCTGGCGGTGCAGCTTGGGCAGCAGGAAGCACTGGTCCTGGAAGTCGGACGCGATGGGCAGGAAGCCCTCGAACATGAGGTGGCTCAGCAGCAGCGGGTCGAAGTGGCGCGACACGTAGAAATCGTCCTGCGAGTGGAACACGAAGTGCCGCAGGTGCTCGGGCACGTAGTCCGCGTCCGCGCGCTTGGGGGCCGGCGGGGGCGTCATGCGGCTGGAGCTGCGCACGGACGGGTGCAATGATATGCGGCGTGAAGCTGGTAGTGCGAGTAGTGCGATAGCACTATGAGTTAGTAGTACAGTAGTACTAATAGTAACGTATGTATCAATAGCTCGATATTACTACATGTATTAATACGAATTGGTACAACACAGTTGGTCCAGTACAGACAAACCTCTCGATATCAATGGCCAGGAGACCCAGCTTGCCAGCACAGAATCCAGCTCTGGAAAGCGCACGTGGCGGCGGGTCTTCGTGGCAAGCAGCTCAGTTGGAAGTGATTCTAGATACTTCTTTTGTTTGAGGATCTGGCTTATAGTTGCTTGCGACGGTCGGCGTGGAAGCTTGAACACATTATAGGCGTGAGGAAAAAGACCCAAGGCATCAGGCGTCTGTTAACCCCTTAGTTCCCGTATGTTGTACGGTACAACATAAGCGGTGTATACCCTAATTCGCTCACCTCGCAGCGTCTCTGGTATGTTGGACCTCCAACATAAGCAAAAGTTATACTTGAGTTTTGTATTGCTCAAATCGCAGTTGATTCTATACTCAAATTAAGATGTTTTTCTTTCATAAAAGAATCAAATGTACAGGTGTAGGTTCTGGTGGGAGGGGGATCGGTTGAATGTGGTTGAGAGAGAACATGCCACCCAAGAGAAATGAATGGCGCTGCAGCTACCAAACGCTCATTCTTCAAAAGTCCACGCAAGACCGACATGGTTGCGCCGGCCGGCAAGACACCGCGGCACCCGCTATCCGAGCAAGAGCGACGCCTGTGTCGTGAAGCACTGCTGAGTGACCGTCACGCGCGCCGGGTTCGCCGAGCGCAGCAGAAGGACAATGGTGATATGAAGACAGAGAGAAGGAAGCGGGGGGCTAAGCGAACAACTGCAGAAATGGAGGTTGCCCAGTCCAAGGCGCGTGCTACACCATCGGATATGGCGGAGGCAAAGATTGTAGCGCCTGTTCAAGCGGCGGCAGAGGCGAAAGAGACGTCGAACAAGAAGAAAAGAGAGGCGAAGGAGGTGGCCGAGGTGGCGCAGATGCTAGTCGCTGCAGCTACCAAGTCGACCACTACGGGGAGTGTTGCGAGAGCCCCCGAAAAGAAGGCCGCCGCCAAGTCCGTTGCCAGCACTGTGATCTCGCTGCAAGGAGCATCAAGCGCAGGTCCATCACCAGAGCCTACCGTTGGCGAGGTAGTTGCAGACATGGTGGCTTCAGTGGAAATCAGCGAGCAGCTTTTTACGCCTGAACGTGCACCACGGCCTACCGTGGAACCAGTGCCGGCAACAGGGAAGCGGAGGCAAAACCAACAATCCTCACCAAGAAAGCGCCGGCGTAGCGTGCTGCAAGACGACGTGGTAAGTTATGTTGGTTATATCCAACATAATATATTCTACTACAAGAAATTTCAACATAAGGGCTAACATAACATTATGTGATGATGTCATTTCCAGATAGAATCAAGTGGTGATGAAAGCTGCGACGAACCCAGCACTGCGTTTTCTATCCGCTCATGCATTATAGATTCAGATCCAAATCTGATGAGCGATGGAGCTGATCGATGCACTGGGCTAAATTCCGACGAGGATTCTGATCTTGATGAAGAACCAGAAGAAGAAGAAGCGAATGACGACGACTGGGATGGGGATTGGGAAATTGGCAGTCTTACGGATGAAGATTCCGATGTTGAGCGAGAAGAGATTCCTGATTCGGTGTGGTCATCTGCAGCAAAGAACAAGCATACCATCACTTTGATGCGCGATTGTGGGTGGGAGTACGGTGCGTTATGTTTACGAATGCCAACGCACTACGTTTTGAGATTTTATAAGGGCTAACATACCATTTGTATTGCTTCATTTGATTAGACACGTCCAAGTTTGGCCCCGACCCTACATATGAAGGACTCTATGATGGCCCATACGGCCAAAGTGACAGTATTCTCAATGTGGCTGACGACCCATTGGCCTTGTTTTTTTATTTCTTACCACCGAAGTTATGGACACAGATTGCAGTTGAGAGTAACACTTATCACCGGCAGAGCATCTCGCTGCGAGCACGATCACTTCGCTCTCAACAGCGGCGCAACAGTGGCGATGTGGAAGATCTTGGTGAAATTCGGCGACGCCTTGCTGCAGTGGTTGATATTGAAGCATGGGAAGTATTGAGAGTTGTGGCGCTGTTGATTGCGAGAATGCTGGTGCCAATCAGAAAAGGCATTGCTGCGCACTGGTCGCTGAAAAAAGTTGGCGCGCTACCAGCTAATCGGTATGGCACGTTCATGCCCAAGAACCGGTTCTTCCATATTATGGGTTATTTACATTTTTCCAACAACAAGTCGCCTCAAGCACACCGCGACCGAGCATGGAAGATTAGACCCGTGGTTGAAGTTCTGCAGCGCACGTTTGCACGCGGCTACAAGATGCCCCCCGTAATGAGTTTTGACGAAGCAACGCTGCCATCCCGTTCACGATACAACCCCATGCGCCAATTCAACAAGGATGAACCGCATCGTTGGGGGACCAAAGTGTTTGTCGCTACATGCGCCGAAACGGCGTATTGTATGAGGTGGGTAAACTGTTTGACGCGGCAAGCTTTGGCTTGCCGCATTTTTTTTGGCCGAAGTGCTTATGTTGGCTTGAAGCCAACATAGCATATATACGAATAGTATTTGGGTACAACATAATGCTAACTTATGCTAATTGGAATTAAATGGATTTAGAATCGAGGTATACTGTGGCGCGAAGGCTCATTTACAGACCCCAGTTCCGAAAGATAACAATTCTGGAGAAGCTGCCGTTTTGCGCAACATGAACGCATTGATACCGACCTCACTATCGTCTCCGTGGAGACTAGTCGTCACAGATCGGTTTTATACATCGGTGAAGCTGGCATTGGAGCTTCTACATCGCCGTCTCTACCTCACAGGAACTATTCAAACAGACCGAGCCGGGTACGCCAAGGATGTTATCATGGCCAAAACGACTAGGACGGTCAACAAGCGAAAGGTGATTGAGCCACCGCAGGGCACAGCCAAACTTGCGCAGAACAAATTATTCCCGCAGATAACGGCAGCCATGTGGATGGATCGAAACCCAGTTCACATGCTTTCCAGTGCTGGCAGCCGAGAGAGCTGCACCGTCAGTAAGTTATTGCTACTCGACTGTTATACGAGGCTATCATGCTAACTTTTTCTTTGTATGTATAGTGAGGCGTATTCATGGCGAAATAAAACCTCTACCTGCACCGGGGCTGGTCCGCGACTACCACCGCTGGATGGGTGGTGTCGATATCCACGACCAACTCCGCATGCAGCGTTACAGCGTTCAGCTCTGCTACAAAACCCGAAAATACTACAAGACACTGTTCCTTGGATTACTTGACATGGCACTAGTGAACGCATTAGTTGTATTTCGATACAACAAAAAAGTGAACAATAAGCGCGCACCGAAGCACTTCGCGTTTTTCGAAGAACTCATGGAGCAACTGCTTGCGATCGACTCTGATGCGGCTTTCACCGAAATCGAGGTATGACGTATGTTGATTTATCAACATAAGCTGTGATGGTAAAACTACCATCCAACATAAGAGGAACTAATGTTGTATTTGTAATTGTTTGCAGAAAGCAACATCGGCAAGGGATCGAACTGCAGCGTCGCCAGCTCGGTCGGATTCCCGCCATGATAATTCGGCCCATGACTCATCTCGCATAAGTAGTCATCGCCTAGAGGAGAATCCGGATACTGTTGGCAACGAGCAGGGTGTCAAACGACGCCAGCGTTCGTGTAAGGTGTGCGCGCTCTTCAAGGTTCAACCTAGAAAGTATACCAAATACTTTTGCCCGGAATGCTCCATGGGGAATCGCCGGTACGTGCTGCTTTCTGTTCTAAGCGTGGTCTGTGCGAATAACATATATTTCTGTGCTCTACAGTAAATATCTATGCAATGTCGTCCGCGAAGGAAGACAAAAGACATGCTTTCAGATATGGCACGACGACTGGGACGCCGGAAATACCATCCCGCGTCCGTTGCTGCAGGAGCACAAGGTTCGTGACCGTCCACCACCTTGTCTGCCTGGTAAGAAGCGACGACGCAGACCTCAAGCTCGGGGCGAAGGTGGAAGCAAGCCTGGAGACGCAGTGGGGGCTAATGAAGGGGAAATTGGCGAGGGGGGAGGTAGCGAGGATGCTGACAGCGCGGGCGAAGAAACAGCAATCACCGAGTTGTAGGCGTCGCGTCTTTAGTTGCACTGCCTAGTGTGCCATCAATGAAGCGTGTATTTTGGCCCGAATATCATTGGGCAATTGTGCACGATGAACGTTGCTGGCCATTTGCAACATATTAAAGATAGGACTATCCGATAAAACGTATATTTCGTATGTTGTCGTAGCAAACATTAGATGGACCAACGTGTTTTTTCAACTACATACCACGTCTTTATGTTGGAGGTGTCTGCATTATACGCAGCCGTATCTGCTCGTCCCCTCCCCAAACCCCGACGTACGTAAGCGATGCCACATACAAAAGATTATATAATAAAATATGGGACGGGGTAAAAAAGTACCCTCGTGAATAGCTCCGGGAACTAAAGGTCTGCATTATACGCAGCCGTATCTGCTCGTCCCCTCCCCAAACCCCGACGTACGTAAGCGATGCCACATACAAAAGATTATATAATAAAATATGGGACGGGGTAAAAAAGTACCCTCGTGAATAG
>BSXT01002239.1:0-11223 GCA_030267785.1 Phytophthora fragariaefolia | reverse complement strand
CTCGGTTGAGCGCATCGTGTCGGGCCCCGGTCTCGCCACCATCTACGAGTTCCTGGCCAAGAAGTTCCCCGAGAAGGTGGACCCGAAGGTGCACGAGGAGTTCCTGAAGGCCAACACACAGCAGGGCAAGGTGATTGGCGAGAACGCCAAGACGAACGAGTTGTGCAACCAGACGCTGGAGATCTTCGTGGGTGCGTACGGCCGTGAGGCTGGCAACGCGATGCTGAAGTACCTGCCTCGCGGTGGTTTCTACATCACGGGCGGTCTGGCGCCGAAGAACCTGGACTACTTCACGAAGAAGGACATTTTCCTGAACTCGATGTTCGACAAGGGTCGTGTGAGTCCTGCTATTCGTGCGTGCCCGGTGTACTTGGTGTTGACGGAGGAGCTCGGCGAGCGTGGTGCTCACTACTACGCGTACCAGCTGCTGCACACGGGCGCTTAAGCTCTTGTCGCATCGCGAGCAAGGGCTGCTGAGGTGTAGACGTGGCTAATGTCGTGGACAGGAAGATAGGACCCCACTCCTGCTTCCACGTATAGGTCGACAGTACGAGTAGCGTTCAGTTGTGCCATTGAGCACCTTGATTTGTAGTAAGAAACCATTCTTCCGTATTACTCTCAGCGTTGAGCTTCTTCAGTACTACTAGTATGTAGACGAAGGTGTCGGTGGTGGTGGTGCTGGAGCTTCAAGGATCTCGCGATGCACGACAACGATCAGCAGCAGCCCGCAATTAATACTGTACGGTTGTCCTTGTACGATACATGTACTGTACCGGTAATAGGGATGATTGCTGGTGAGCTTCGCATACAAGTACATGCAAGAGATGGTGGAGCTTCAGCCGTCAAGATACTCTCATGCCTACGCACGGCCACTCCGGACAACGTCGTGGTCGATTGTTTTGTCTCGCATGGACGGACACGTTGAGCTCTCCCATTAAACTGGTAGCACTGGTAGTACATGTAGTACACGTAGAAGCACAGATCAATACATGTAACGTAATACATGTGTACTACTCCCAGTAGTATGTACATTGCATGTCCCCATTGTCCAGCCCTCGATGACGCCGCTGCAAGTTGTCGCGCATATCTGATCCCGTGATGGCCGCAGCCTGCGACTTGTATCAGCACCGTACGGCTAATGTTGCGCGAAAGTTGCAGCAAGCGCACCGTAACCCGTTTCGAATCCATCACTTCAAGATGCTACTTTTTGAAAAGGGAGGAGCCCCACTTTCCATTCCCGAATCCCCCCTCGCACGCTCACGTGAACTTCTCAATGTCGTGCGTAACCCTCTCTAACCGTCTCTAACCTTCGGGCCACATTTTCTCTAACCTTGCCATCCCCAGTGGCGACCTCATCATCTCCGGAGACTGCGGCGGCACCAACACGCGCTTGTCGCTGTGGCTCATCCCCAAGGGCTCCGTGGCCTTCAAAGGCTCCGTGGCCCCGGGCGAGATCACATTTGCCAAGAAATACCACAATGAGCACTACGGAAGTTTCTCGGAGGTGTGCCACCTCTTCATGAAGGAGGCCAAGCTGGTGGACCGGCTGCCCGTGGCCTGTGTGCTCGCGTGCGCTGGACCCATCCTGAACAACACGGTCGAGTAGGTTTAACACTGGTTAGCACTAGCCTAAACCTTTTTTTCTCTCTCTAACCACAAGTGAAAAACATCTGTGTCAAAATTAGGTTCACCAATATCAAGGATGGCTGGAAGATCGACGGTCCCGGACTGGAGAAGGAGCTGGGCATCACCACGGTGAAGCTCATCAACGACTTTGCCGCCATGGGTTACGGCCTCCTCACGTTGAAACCTCACGAGTACATTGTGCTAAATGAGGCGAAAAAGGAGGAGGGGGCTCCAATTGCCACTATCGGAGCTGGAACGGGCCTCGGGGAGTGCTACTTGACGGCCGACAAGGATGGCCAGTACTCGTGCTTCGCCTGTGAAGGAGGCCACACGGACTTCGCACCGGCCGACGAAATTGAGATCGAGCTGTACAACTCCATTAAGGAGGAGCTGGGCTGCCACCGACGCTTCTCGGTGGAGCGGATCGTGAGCGGCCCGGGGCTGGCCACGATCTACAGGTTCCTGGCCAAAAAGTTCCCGAACAAAGTGGACAAGAAGGTGCACGACGCCTTTTCGGTAGCCAAATCTCTGCAGGGCAAGATTGTCGGAGACAATGCCAAGACGGACGAACTCTGCAACCAGGCCATGGAGATCTTCGTCGAGTATGTGACGGACGGCGGTAAAGTGGTGTGAGAGTGTCCTGACATTTTTTTTATTTTTTTTTTATTGTTTGTAGTGCCTACGGACGTGAGGCTGGGTGCGCCATGCTGAAGTACTTGCCTCGAGGTGGGTTTTACATCACCGGTGGACTCGCGCCGAAGAACCTGGACTACTTCACCCAGAAGGACATTTTCCTTAAGGCGTGTTTCAACAAGGGCCGCGTCAGTCCGGCGTTGAAGGCCATCCCGATCTACCTGGTCCTAACGGAAGATCTTGGCGAACGTGGCGCACACTACTACGCGTACCAGCTTCTGGAATCGTACAACAACAGTTTGCTGGGCGACACTATCGCGCGTGAGCGTGTACAGGAGAAATTTGCCACGAGTGACCATTTGGCGCTCTACTCGGCCATCGCTGCGGTGGGTGTGGCTGTCGGGGTCGTACTGGGAAATGCGCTGCGTAAATAAGCGTGCGTTCGTAGCAGAGAGACTGCCCGTTATGTCAGCCTCGTAAGCGAGCAAGACTAACACGTCACCTGCGTCATCTGATGAGTCACTCAACCGATTGCTTTGTATAAGCTGCAGAAAATGAATAAAAGGTGGGCTACCGATTCAGCCCTTGAAATCAGTGTGTTCTGTGTTGCAGAGTTTTAGTTAGTCGCGTTGATTGTTAGGAAGTTCTGGTTCGAGAAAGAGTCCGTGCTCCTCGAGGAGATCAAAGACCTCAGGACCTTCCAGCATTCGTCGACTCTCGACAGCTTCACGCATGGCTCGCTTGAATGCTCGCACTTGACTCTTGAGTCCAGCTAGCTCTGCATCCAATGAGGCATGGAGTTTCTTGCGTTGCTGCAGTTCTCGATGTGTCGAGTACACATTTTCTGTCACGCCGTACAGCTTTCGACGTACCCCGTACTGGTTGCCAATGATCTCGTCGGCATTATGCCAGACTGTGGTGCACTCACGTTTCAGCTTGCGTAGGGCGCGCTCTTCCATTGTCCTATGCGTTTCCCAACTCTCCTTCAATTTGGTGAGTATCTCCTTCTCTCGCGGTAATTTTGCTCGGCGATACAATTCATCTATGGGGTTGCGTCGAGCCTCGAGTCTGCCCAAGAGCGATTTGTCATAATGCTCTTTTGCTTTCAACGCAGCAACCGCTTTGCTGATCTCGTATATTTTCCGAGCTTGGCGTGTCCGATAGATTCGCTGTACCACCGAAGCAGCATGTGTTTTCGCTTTGAAAATCTGAGCAAATCGCTTTCGTCCAAGACGACCACGATACATCCGCTGGATAAGCTGTGCAGACTGAAGGCATCTCTGTCGATGCCGTTCAGCTTTGAAGTACACTCGACCGCGATGACCTCGAAATACTCGCTGGATATCAACAGCAGCGTGTGTCTTGGCTTCTCGCTTGCGACTCAATCTTAATTTTCTGATCCACTCCTTCATGTATTGTTGAATCCGCTGGGCAGCGAGAAATCGCCGCCACCGCCGGATTTTCAGCGCCTTTCGACGCGCAAGTACACCGCGGACCCACTGCTGGATACAGAGCACAGCACCTTTGTGGATAAACTGTCGTCGAAGCAGAGCTTGTGTCGCATTTTGGCCCTTGCGAGCATACTTAGCGTTGCGAATTTTCCGAAAGAGCAGAGCTCGCTTTCGACCCAGCATACCACGATAGCATCTCTGAATATCAAGTGCAGCTTCATTGTGATGTTTTGCTAGAGCTTGGCGAACAATTCCCCGCATCTGCGTAACCGTGCGAGCGTATCGAACCAATCTTTGCACAAGAACTATCAAACCACGTTGATATAGATACATTTTTCGTGCACGGTAGCGGCGCCACTGAGACTGGATAACGATCGCAGTATTTGCTGCTAGTGCCCGATAGAAGGCAACGCGTTTTCGAGCCATATGTCCACGATAGACGCGTTGAATTGTAAGCGCTGCTGCATTCATCTCGACACGCATCGCAGCCACGTGCCTCATTGCTAATTTCCTTCGCCATACACTTTGAATTTTGATTGCTGCACCACGATAGTAGGCCATGTACTTGGTGAAGTTTTGTCGGCGCTTGAACTTTCGCCATTGGCCTTGAATACTGTGAATTTTCTCGACAAGCCAACGAGAGCGCGCTTGAAACTCGCGGTGGTTGAGGCACCTGCGATACCAACGCCAGATCTTGCCAGCGCATTCCAGCTTTCTTTCGTAGACAAGCTGCTGGAATCGTTGTCGACCACGATAACCGCGGTATACGCGCTGAATTTCACGAGCGTAGTGATTGCGGATCTTCATACGAGCAGTGTAGTGCGGATGATAGCAGCGCTGGATTCGTCCAGCAGCCAAATTCGCCGTAAAGCGCCAAGTTCGAACTTCTTGACGACCTCGGTTACCTCGCACGTGAGATTGCACGAACACGATCTTGTCTATACTCTCCTTAAGTGATAGCAAATGTAAGAAGCGACGCCATGCTAAGAACTCTCGAACGCATTTTTGAATTTTTCGCGCAGCTCTTGTTTCACGTAGTAATCGACGGTTCGCGAGAAATTCTATAGTAAATCGCTTGTTCTTCCAGTTGTGAAATCGTGTCTGCAAAATCATGGCAGCTCTATACTGCTCATGCAATAAACGGAGCAGCTCAATGTGCACTTTCGGCAAAGGCTCCAAAACCATGGCTGAATTTCCACCCCCAGTTGCAATCGTCTTGATCAACGAAGCAGTCATGAACGGCTTCGTAAAAGGCAACAGATTGTCATTGCAACGCTTTACTACTTTCTGAGATAGCCGATCACAGCCCTTAACCCGAAGCTCTTGAATCTGCTGACAGTTTGTACACAACGCAAGAAGACCTTCATCAGTAATGCGGGTGTTTCCACTCAAGTCAATAATTTCCAGCGGGATCTTGGTGAATGCTAGTGCTGTTAGAGTTCTGTCTGAAATTCCGCGTGTGTTGGCCAGTAAGAGGACTTTCAGCTGAAAATTACGAGAAGCGAGCGCTTCTATCCCAAAATCTGTAATCTGCCCACACTACAAACAACAGAAAAGTCAATAAAAAACGTAAATAATCGGTTGGTGTGCTACCCGAAGCTCACCTTAGACAAGTTAATCCACTCCAGTTGGCGGCATGCGGCTGCAAGGACGCTCACACTGGTATCGCAGACATTAGTTCCACTCAAATCAATTCGTCTCAACGGGTGTGGTGGATGGAATCCACTTGCTGTTGTTGATACAAGATTCATGAAGCATCCGGGCGTCTCGAGATTGTGTCGCTCCGAGACATCTAGAACACGCAAGCTGCGGCACATTTTCCCAAGTAGCTTGAACGTTTGTGCTGTGATGTTTCGCCCGGAGAGAGAAATATTCGTAAGTAGCGCACAGCCCTTCGCGATCTCCATTACTCCACTATCTGACACTTTGCGTAAGCCTTTCAGATTTAACTTGACCAGATTCCCACAGTGCTTTCCAACCAGTGCCATGGACTCATCCCCGATATTTGGGCAGTTACTCAGGTTTAGAGATGCTAAGCGGATTCGTGGGGTGTCATCGTCATCGTCATCAAAGTTTGTGTTCATGAGCATTTCAACTTCTAGCGAAAAAAGGTTTTTGATACCCATGTCAGTGATGAGAGGGCACTCACGCATGTTGAGCTTGACAAATAGGGGTGACAAGATCAATGGAGCCATGAGCAACAAAGCAAAATCCGATAGCGACTTGCTCCGCGCGACATCGAGTCGCTGTAATGACGCTCCACAGCCTTTGATGATCCAACTGATCGCAGTCTCGTCAATTCCCAGCCCGCTAAGGCTCAGTGATCGAAGTGAGCGAAGACCCAGACTCGTCTCAAAAGCGAAGAAGGCCCTGTTGTCCACACTCAGGCAGTCATCCACAGCTAGATTATGCATCGCCATGTATTTGATGGATGAGCTGGCCAGATACGAGATGCCAGACGATGTGAGGTTCTTGCACTGGCGAACATCCAGCGAGCGAAGTGTGTATGCTGCGGATGATCGGTGAGTGTTTGCTACACATTGCAAGAAAGCGTCTGTGACGCCCGGACATCCTCGAACAGATAGCGTATGCAACTGTTTGCAGTCCTTCCAAACTTTACTGAGCACGACACTGGAGAAATGGTGACACTCATCCAGGCGTAGTTCCTGCAGCAAGCTTAAGTGACGGCGGATGGTGTTCAATCCTTCGTCCGTGACAGCGTGACACCTAATTAAAAAATAAAAACGATGTCGTCAGCTAGTCTGTTATTTATGCTACAAAATCATATCGCGAACCTGGATATGTCCAAGCTCGTCAGATATTTGAGCTTTCGTAGATGTGCAACGCTATGATCAGTGATGGAAGTTCCTTCTAGCACAAGTGTCCGGCAATTCCCAGCACCTGCAAGAGTTTCCCAAGTCAATGGCAATTGCCATTACGCTAAGCTCTACGTCGGGACCTTACCCGCTGCAGCAGGATGCGATGCTATAGCAATCAGCCAGTTGTTGGAAACACTCGTGAAGTTGTTTAGGTCAACTTCCCTCTTCATGACCTTGCCTCGAATATCCTACAATTATAATGAAAAGGAGACACATGAGCATGAGATCTAAAAAACTGTGCTTTCCTTCCTCGGCAAAAAACAGTTTACCAGGCAAAATAGCTCCGTTGGAGGAGCTGATAGGCTCTTCACGTCACCTTGACAGTGGCGTGTAGCGCCCCGCATCTGCCATCCAAACACGCAGCGTCATAAGTCTGCAAACGAGCAACAAAAAGATCGTGCCGCCTCTTCACAACAGCGGCGACAAAACCCATCTCGTCGTACGAGCTCCATGAGGTTCTCCGGTAGTTTTGCGGCAATTCGACGCTCCTGTTGACGCCGCAGCAGCTCGATCCTTGCCTGCAACACCTCATCATGGTACTCGACAACCTCCATGAGAGGCCAATGTGTACCATCCAACCAACTTCAACTTGTGTCCCTTCGTGCGCAATGATCGATCAACGCGCTTCTTAGGAGCAGAGAGACTTCAGATGGCTAGCAATATGCTTTCGCTCATTGATGCATACAGTACCGTACTGCTCCTTGAGCAGTGCTCAACACATGACAGCACTGGTTCAATGTGCTGATAGCATGTGTCATTGCAGCTAACAGCACCAGCGGTCGGTGGTCATGTTGACGCTCTACAGCTGCATGACGCCGCTCGGCATTTTCCTGGGCATGGTGCTGTCCGACTCCCTGCGGAGCAGCAACGCGCTGGCCATGGAGACCGTGGCACTAGGCGTGGCTTCATCTACCTGGCGTTCCACGAACTCTCGGAGGAGAACGCGAGCCGCGAGAGCGGCGCCGCCGAGAAGCTCGCACTCTTCTCCACGGGCATGGCCAGCATGGCCGTGTTGGCCGCGTGGGCATAGCAGCCGCCACTGCATTCGGACGCTAGCAAGGAGAGTCCATCGGGCTCGCGCGCGTCGTTAGTAACGACGCCATAACTCAACGCGCCTAGCATTGGCAATGCTGCATTGCCATAGATACGAAGTCGAGGTGTCGTCGTGCTGCGACTTTGGACAGGCAACGAGGGCGAGGAAGCAGGGACCATGTCATGGTTTGCTGCGGGGCTTAGTGTAGGGTTGCAGCCTCCCAGCCATGCGTTGAGCCCCATCAGGCTGGCGGTGCCCGCTACCAGTGACATGACGAGATCACTGAGTCCCCATCGCCAGAGTCCGGCGTCCGGTTCGGACAGAGGGCGGGTCGGCACTACGCGCTGGTCGGGACGAAAAGGCTGCGCGAACTGCCAGCGACTGCATTTTCACCTGCTCGGGTGGATTTCCGCCTCGCGAGGCGGTGGCGACAGCAGGAGCTGGTCCAGATGTGGCCTCGGTGCAGACAGAGTGGCGTCAGTGTGTCCACCAGAATCTGGAGCCCGAGACCAGGCTGCGGCCCCGGTCGGTGCCGGCAGCTCCGTCCCGGTGCGACGATGACGAAACTTGCCATCCGGCACCGGCACCGCTCCGAAATGTTTCGGCTGAATTGTCGCCCTGCTACGCGTGTTAGTTGCATGCGTCCGAGATAATCGAGGCGAGCTGCGGCCGAGTCGTTGAGTGCCGCGTGGCAGACTCAGCCGCTGCAACAACGGACGATCGTCAAAGGCGGCGGCCGCAGTCCTTGCCGTCGTTGAAGTTGCTCGTGACGCGCATAGACCGCTTCGACATGGACGTGCGTGGCGACACGCACCAGCCATCTCTCGTCCCCAGAAGACGATCGACGACACGAGCGCACGAGCCACGTCAAGTGCGCGAACAGATACGAGGCTGCTTCGCTTTGCCTGACGAGAGCGCATCGCGACTTGAGCTTCTCGCGGGCACTCACGGCGCGCCGCGGCAGCATTTGCAACGGCGACACGAGCTTTGGCCGAGCTTTGGCCGACCCTTTTCAACGCCGCCTTAAGTTGAGCCTCAACGTCTTCAGAGACGGAGGGCGAGGCTGCTCGTGGCGTTGCAGGCCACGCCTATCGATCGATCGCCGCCTCGGCGTGAGTTGTTCAAGCGGCGTATTCTTTTCACGTTGCAGTTGACGTTGACGACATTGCTGCTGCTTCGGCGGAGCTAGCTGCTCGACGCAATGGAGCCCCGCGTCAAGCTTTCTAGGGTAAGTAACTCGGCTAGGCTTGACTAGCGAGGCATTTCCAACACCTCGCTGGTGTTATAGCACCCTCAAATGACGATAGCGTTGACTGATCGACTTGGATAGGGTATCCGTCCCTACAGTCTATCGTTGAGTGCCACGATACTATGTCCCCTGCAGAAACGCAATTCTTCGATATTGTCGCTTTCGACGAGGTATGCGGAGCGCACAAGTCACCCAGATGCTGCCCAAATCTGCCGCTTTTTGCCGCTCGCCGAAAGTCACAGCGAGTTTGCGTCACCCTGTCAGCGACACACGCGTGCATAGACCGCCTGGGCCTGGCGACAGCCTCGCGGTGCACCGTATCAGCTTGGCGTGCCGCCGCGGATGTGCTTGCCAGCAGCCCGCGGCCGAGCCTCGCTCTATGCCTGCAGCAGGAGCGACCGACACCAGCCCGCGGCGGAGCTCCATGGTCCACCTTCGAGGCAAACAGGCGAGAGAGCTCTTGCCCGGGTCGGCGCCTGTTTGAGGACGACGTGTGGGCGCCAGCCCGGCGCGTCGCGGCCTGCTTCAAGCCCTTGCTTGACCCCTTGACCTCTCCGAGCCAATCTCGTTTCCGCAGAATCCCGGGTGCTATTCCAGGTGCAGGCAGCATCAGACCCGAGGGTTGCTTTCCACTTTCTGGGGTTTGACGTGCGTGCGTTCTGCCCGCAGCGTCCCGACCCACCCCCCAGCACCAGCCCCAACAGAAGATAGGGGTCGGAGCCTGCAGCTCGCCCCGTGCGACTCGGAGCGAGGCCCGCAGCCATCGCTCGAAAGCGGAGGCGCCGTGGGCGACCGCACGACTGCATCCGTTTCTCGCCCTGGCGACGGCGACAAGAGCCGAGCGCCGAGGCACAGCGCGCCGCAAGTGTAACGTCAACTTGCCAGCCAATCACCGCCGCCGAACGCGCGCCAAAACGCGGCACATTAGCCAACAATCGCGAAGCGCCGCGCGCTCCCGTGACTTTTGGCTCGCAAACGCCGAGTCACGCCAGCCCAGCCGGCAGCAAAATCCACCTGGGCCAGATCCTATCGTGCGTTTAACTGTCGAACGGGGCACAACCAGCCGGCGGAGAGACGCGCACCCTCTTCCCTCCCTCGATCGCCGGTCACGTCCCCATCAGGTGAGGCTCACCGTGTGCACTGTCGTCTGTCGCGCGGCGCAGTGAGCGAGGCGACTTGGGTGTCATTGCCCATTTCGAGTTCCTGGAGTCAGCGTCTCCTTCTCGCAGCGACATCGCGACCGCAAACAGCAGAAAACTCACAGCAGCTCTAGCTCTTCTCAGTCTTCGCTAGCTCTGCCCCACCTGCACCGCTCCACTGCAACCACTGCGAGTGCAACCACCTCCACCGCCCCACTTAAGTCTACCCCACCCACCCACACGCCAGCCATGCCGTACGAGAGCTTCATGCCGCAGCAGCAGGTGGAGATCACCGAGGTCGTGCAGGACCCGGCCACCAGCGCGTGGATGTACGTGCTGCACGTGCAGCGCGGCAACACGAGCACGCACTCGTCTCCGCGCGGACCCGTGGAGGAGGGCTTCAGCCACGAGTACGTCATCAGCCGCCGCTTCAGCGAGTTCAAGCAGCTACACGCGGCGCTGACGCCCGTCATGGGCGACGCGCTCACGCCGCTGCCGGCCGACGGGCTGCTCACGCTGCTGCTGGCCGACAACCAGGCGCTGCTGGATGAGCGGCGCGAGGTGCTGGCGCAGATCGTCATGGACATCTTGAGCCATCCCGTGGCGCGCGACCTGCCGGACGTGCTCGAGTTCCTGGGCCACGAGTCCATCAGCGCCAAGGTCATGGCGCCGCTCTCGGGCCAGTGCACGGGCTCTATCCGCAAGACGTCGAGTCCGGCGTGGACGGCGCTCAACGGCTCGTGCCTGGCGTCGGTGCGCTCGTCGTAGGCCTGCTGCGCTTCCGGTAACGAGGGCCAAGCTGTCGCTCGCTTAAGCGACCCGATCTCAACGAGCGCCGCTGCTTCCAAGCAGAGGCAGCAAGACAATATTTAAAGTCATGAATGTAGACTATTAGTGTAGACGAGCTCCCAAAATGAAGTCGATGAATTTGTTCTGTCCATCACGGTGTGCGCAACCTTCGCTTGTACGATAAGCTTTCAAACTATTCGTTCAGTGTTCATGTAGTTGAAACGACAGACTTTATTACTACGTAGTACTTCGTACTACGTAGTAATAAGTCTGTACTTATGTGATAGAGTGTGTTAATGTGCTACAGACTGTAGCCAACAGTCTGTAGTGTGGAGATGAGAATTCCTCGACAGATCCACGATCTAGGCACAGGCTTCCACTGGAAGTTCCAGCTCAAGCTGAGCTGAGCCTCAGCAACCCACTC
>BSXT01002211.1:0-15462 GCA_030267785.1 Phytophthora fragariaefolia | reverse complement strand
CCCGCGCCAGCAACACCCGCGCCAATGCACTCCAACATCCACGTCGCCGGGTTCTGACCTTCCGGCAAACGCGCCACCTCTGGAATCGCCTCGAAGTAGTCGATCAAGTGTCCACATTCGCGGTCGTCCGGCTGTGCGTTGTCCAGCTCACCGAAGAACACCATCTCCCCACCGCGTTTCAGCAGCAACAGACTATCGAACAGGAAAAACACGTCGGACGAAGGCTGGTGGATCGTGCACACCACCGTTCGACCGCTGTCCGCCACCTTTCGCACGCCGTCCATGATCACCTTGGCAGAGTGGGCATCCAAGCCACTCGTCGGCTCATCCAGGAACAGCACACTCGGTTGCGCTGCGAGCTCGACACCAATGGTGAGACGCTTCATTTGTTCCTGCGATCGACCGCGAATGATCTGGTCGGCGATGGCGCGCAAATCCAGCAAGTCCAGACATTCCTCGACGGACGCCAGCTTGGCGCGCTCTGATACACTGCTGTCTTGGCGTAAGAAGGCGCTGAACGTGAGCGCTTCTCGGATGGTGGCTCCTTCCGAGTGAATGTCCTGTTGCTCGCAGTAGCCTGTACACCGACGGATGGCCAGCTCGGTCGCGGGGTAGCCGTTGAGCAGTATCTCGCCGCGGATAGTTCCTCCTGTTTTTCGTCCGGCGATGACGTCCATGAGTGTGGTTTTACCAGCGCCTGACGATCCCATGAGCGCCGTCATGGTACCTGGCAGAGCATATCCGCTGATTCCCTTGAGGAGATCAATCGTCTCGTGTTTGCTTCCCGGTTTGGGGACGGAATACCAGAGGTCTTTGAATGCCAACGCGACAGGTACGAATCTGGCCTGTTCCTCGTGTAGGTCTACGACGACCATGTCGGAAGTTACTTCTTCTGGTGCTGGTGAAGTTGAAGCTGCTCGTGGCGTCGCGACCATAACATAGCTGGCTGTTCCGTCAGGGCGATTGGGTTGGTCTTGTTCCTTAGAGATGTCTTCTTCTCTTAGCTTGCTTTTTTCATTGTTATTATTGAGAGTTGTGACCACTGCTACTGTTGCGGCAGGAATATCGTATCGCTTGTGCTCAAGAATGTAGCTACCGACCACCACAAAGAATGCGATCGCAAACAGTAGAAACAGCACACCGCCCCATACCCATGCCTTATTTGAAGGTACGTCGTACAGTGACAAGGAGTATTCACCCATGGTCATGTTGTACTGCGAGCAATAGTCTTCACCACCGTATACACAAACGTCAAACCCCGGTGACCGGTATTGATTTACAGCCACTGCTCGCAAACACCAGGCGAGAGGGTTTATCCAGTAAATCCAGATAAAGAAATCGGGAATTTGGCTCCGAGGCACAATGAAACCAGCAAACACAACGTAAAAAGTGATGGAAAACGTGGAACAGGGCTTGGCGATGTTAAAGTTCGGGGCCATAGCCGTCAGCGTGAAGAACCATGCGCACAGAGCAAGGTTAGTGAGAACCATGCAGAGGAGGAAAAACAAAAAGTAACCGATTCCACTGACGAAGCCGCACATCCAATACACGAAGCAACTGAAAACCAGGCACTCCGCAACTGCAGCAGGAACAAGTGCCGTCAGACATGCAATCGCGAAAGACGACGTGCGGTAGAAGTTTGCTCGACGATGCTTGTAGTAAATCTCACGGGCTGCAATGAAAACAGGAGTTTGAGACGCTTGACCCATTGCCAAAAACATTGTGGTCTGGTACAGCACACCCAGCGCCACCTGCGCATTAGTCGGATCAAAACCAAAGAAAGTGCTACCATAGATAAGGCCCATGACCACCACCATCAAAGCACGCACTCGCATGAAAGCCGTGTTACGGAGGGCCAGAAGCATCTGCCGGCGCATCACCGTCAGAGTTCCAGCCCAGAACGACTGACGGAACTCGGGCATCTTCACCAAATGCTCTTCGCCATCCCGCAAACGTTCCTCACTCCAAGGTGCATCCAAAGCTTGCACGATGTTATCGTGAACAACCGACTGGCGAAACAGATCAGCAAACTCGCTCGCCAGCCGGGGAGCTTGAACAGAAAAAGATGATCGGCCGTTAGGCTTCGCCACCTCATATTGGTATTGCTGGTCGGTGCCCAAATCCAACAAATAGTCCGCAACGTCGCGGTCAGGAGGACACACGAATCCGAGACTCTCAAAGTACGGCAACGCCTGCTCTCGAGGACCATGGTACATCACCTCGCCGTCGTTCAGCAACAGAATATTGTCGAAGAGCTCAAACACTTCCGGTGCCGGCTGCAACAGCGCCATCACCACCGTCTTGTGCAGCTTTTTGGCGATGTCACGCTGTGTGCAGACGATGTCGAACGTGGCTGCGCTGTCCAAGCCCGTGCTGATCTCGTCCATGAACGTCGCGTACTTCATGCCGAACTCCATCTCGCCCGTCGTCACTCGACGACGCTCCCCGCCAGAGACGCCACGCTTCAACGCATTTCCGATGACAGTCTCGCGACAAGTTTGCAGACCGAGTTGCTCCACGATCACATCCGGGTAGTTCTTGTAGAGTGACTCTGCGGTTCGTATCGCTGCCTCGTTCTGCTCTGCCGTGCCGTGCGACAGCATCTCCTTCCCACGTCGCGACGCCACTTCCTCCGGACAGCACGCGTGCGCGAACTCGAGCGTCTCCTGCACGGACAGCGCCGGGAAGTGTTTGTCGGTCTGCGGGACGTACGCGGCCAGTTGCGGCAGCTTGGGCAGCAGCTCCTTCCACGCTCGTCCGTTGTACGAGATGTCGCCGTCCACGGTGATGTTCTTCTCCATGGGGAACTGGCCGCTCAGCACCTTCATCAGCGACGTCTTGCCGGACCCGGGCTGTCCGAGCACGAGCGTGATGGTGCCCGGCCCGAACACGGCATCGACGCGGTGAAGCACGTGTCTCTGCGTGGTGTGTCGAGTGGCGGTGACTTTACGGACGATGTGCTTGAGACTGTTGTAGACGGAGGGCAGCTCGGACGTGTCTCCGCTGGCCTTCTGCTCCACGACGGCGACCTCGGCGGTGACGGAGAGGTTCTTGCACCGCACCTCCATCCGCGGTAGTGTGCATCCGAGAGCAGGCTCGAGTTGTTGTGCAACAAAGTCGTAGAAGGCGGCCTCGCCGTGTTTCATGAGTGCTTGTCCGGACTCGAGTCCTGGCTGGAGCTTCGGACCAGCAGTTGGCAGCGTTGCAGTTGACATCATCAGCGTCGTGCTTTGGTTGTCGAGTATTCCCCAGTGTGCATCTAGTTAGATGCGTCTTGTGCGAGGCCAAAGCAGGAATGACCATGCCACCTTCTTTGCTTTGACCGTCTCCGGTGCTTTACTCTGCACACTCACCGGATCAGGGCACTTTGGCATCGGTGGTAGTTTCACCGTTGCACGGGGGCATGTCCCATGTCATTGCCCCATCATGCCAATGAGATGATGAAGTCGAATAAACGATCGATGCTATTGCTTTTGCCCGCAGACATGGACAAATAACGCGAGGGAATCCGGATGAAGTTGAAGAGTATATAGAGGAGTGGAAAAGAATGTACTCAGCAGCATTTGTATGGAGCGGCTGTGGATTCAGCGCAACAAGGTGATATTCGAAAGAGAAGTAGTAACAATTGAAGGAAGCAGGACAGCGTACTGGTAAGCAGATATGCGCCAGTTGCGAGCAATAGCCAAGCGTGAGCATCGACGACTCGGAACAATGAGCAAAAGGAACAAGACTTCTGCTCTGACAACAGGCAGTAGCAGTACCGCCTCGAGAGAAGCCCCACAAGGGACAAGCCCCGTACAACCATCAACCAGAAGTCTAGTCGACGTTAAAGGCCAATAGAACTATCTGTCTCTCTCTCGGCTATTGCTTTTACCCTCTCGGTGTACATGTAGTAGTCAAACTCGCCTGCATTGCGAGCGTCGAGCGCTGGATCGTCTCAGTTTGTCTCCCGTTGGTGATTTCATAGCCGGTGCCGTTTTTCGACGGTCGTCACGCCAAATGATGAGGTGGACGAAATTGAAGTCGGTCGTCATCTGCAGCGATGAGATGAACGACGCTGTTCACCTCATCGACACCAGTGACGACCCTGAGGAGTTACAGCCTTCATTGCGTTCCGAGCACTGGCTGTGTTGGAACTTATGGAATGAGCTGACAACGAGGGGCGAAACTGCATGTATCTAAAAAATGGTTTCATAGACATTCAAAATTGGTTGCTTCTCTAATGTGTTCCGCATGGTACGAACTAAGTTAGTCAAGTTTCTCCTTGGCAGTTGGGATGTGGATAACATTGGTACCCGTGACCTTGATGAGAGTCTCCGGGGACCGAAGTACGCGCACGAGTGTCTCGAAAATGCGTACTTCGTCCTTCAGGTGGCCTACGTAGTGCTCGTGTCGAGCGATGTAGATCCCCTCAACCAATTCCAGTACGTCTTCGGGGTCAGGCAGTTCCTCATACTGGATCTGGAACAGCTTACCGCGGAAGAATCCTTTGACAGCACTACCCACGGTGACCACCACGAAAACGTATACGGCAGTGAGTCCGTACGAGCTGATACCGAGAGTGGTAAGACCCTGCACAATCCGGTCCGACACGGCAACAATGCAAAACGGGAAAGCGGCCGAGCAGTAGTTCTTACTCGACTTTCCGATCACCGGGTCGATAGTCCACCACGTCGTTCCGTCAGACGCGTGCTTGGTGACTGCAACAGAACGCATCTCGGTAGACCGCTGCAACACGCCGCTATTCGCTGTTAACTGCAAGACGGCGGGGAAGAGGTTGTCTATCTGGATAGAAGCCAGTGTCGAGCTGTCATCGTCCGCCACGGTTTGTTTAATCATCGGTATCAGTGCGTTCCGGTGCTCATCTGTCATCCTGACTGAGTACGAGGAAGAAATCACTTCATCGTCTGTGGGGCCTGGACGAGTGAACGTGAACTGAATCGTCCAGTTAAGTGCCTCCGTGGACTGAAGCTGGGTCACAAGCAGGTCCATGCGCGGCGGTGACAGTGCCCACACGTCGTGCGAAAACACATCGAACTCGACACATTGCACAGATGCGCTGTCGGTATTCAGGTCAACCTTGCACGATGGGCTGTTGCTGTCACTATTTGAGTACAGTTGGTTCATGGTTTCCTGCTCGTCCACAATGCCAAAGACGACGGTCGACAGAGTCACTTCATTGGCTGTCGTGCTGGGGTTAATGGAGCTGAACATGGCCAGCGGACCCACGAGACAGATAAGTAAGAACAGCAGCATGACGCCAGCCGACATCATTTTCTTCTTCATGGGCTGTCGTTGTTTGCCTTGCAAAATCTCAGCCTCCTCGACTCGTCCTTTCATCTCGCCCTTCACGCCAAAGAGGTGAGCTGCCGTATCTTCCAGCAGGATCCAGTGCTGCCAACTCAACGACGTCTTGGTGCAGATGTAGTCAAGCAGTGCTCGCATCTCGAACAGAAACGGCGCCTGCATCATCAGACCAAACAACATCTCGCTCACGGCTGTCACCTTTGTCTCCTCCGTGTAGTTGTAGCGGCTACCGAGGTACGCCGGGTATCCGTATCGGATCTGCAGTGCTCCGAGCCAGAGGTACACGCACTGGAAGAGGTAGAACGCCACGAGCGCAGGTCGTTGCTGGAAGTAGATGTTGGTGTTGCTCGGAAGGAAGTACCACACCGTCATGTGCAGCACGAACGTGTACGAGTACTGCAGTATCACCTTGGACTGAAGTGACGAACAAACGTACGCCACGCGGTCCCAGATGATGAAGATTAGCTCGATCAACACCAGTAGCACGAGGTAGCCTGACAATAGCGACGACGAGGACACACGGCTGTTTGCATCCGCCACCGAGGTGCTGCTTGAGTCGGCCTCGCCTAGCTCCTCATAAAAGATGACAGCATAAATCGATGAAAAGAGAAGAACTGAAAGCGATGCGGTGTAGAAATCACGCCCAGGCTTCTCTCCTGTAATCGCAACCTGAATGTCCTTGTCCCATTGAGCTGGGGGCTTGCAAACGACAGTCTGGAAATATGCGTAAACCTTGGGATACTTTTTTTGAAGCCACGATTCCTTGGTGCGCGCATGGAATCCAACCTCCGACTCGTCCGCATCCATATCTACCTGCTGCGAGACTACGTTCTCTCTACCAGGTTTCGGGGAACGAGGCGATAAATTACCGGCAGTAGTGGCTAGCTCGATCGATCGTCGTGACGAAGGAGACTGCGCCACATCGGGATTTTGAGCTGCAGTCATTGCTGCCTCAGCCGCTTTCTTTTCAGCCTCAATCTTCTCTTGTTCACGCATCTCTTGTAGTACTTGCGCTGCGACCTCGTTGCAGATGTCCGCGTTATCCATACTGATTACACTGGCATTTGTCGCTGCTCTTTCCACTATCGGGAGATTTCTGCTACTGCGCTGAGAGATGAATGACGAAGCGCCTTGCGCTCTCAAAAGTGAACGTGCGCTTTTCGCCCGCTCAAGCTTTTTTGCGCTAACTGGACCATCGTACAGAAACGCATCATCGATGGAGTCGTGCGATGAAGAAAAAGATGTTCGCAATCCTCGCATAACTTCTGACTTGTAGCGCGATGAAGCTTGATCGTCCACGATGTCCCCGTCGTGGGCTTCAATCCAAAACCCTCGAAGTCGAAGTTCTCGCTGGTGCCACAGCAGGGAAAGCATTACGTAGAAATCCCATTGCAGACCTCCATAAACTGACTTGACATTATCAATAGCAATCCCATCAAACTTGTACAGCCCAAAGAGAACCATAGGCTGAATAGATTTTGCGTTTGTCGCTGCAACAGTTGCCGTTGTGCAATAAGGCTCAAAACTCGGGTAAAAGAAACCAGCGTCGGTCATTCCGGTACAGAATATCGATAGCTGGAAAGCATATCGCACCGCTATAATACAGCACGTCTGAATAGGCAACAAGCCAGCAACAAGTTAGGCAACTGTATCTAGAGAATAAATTTTACTGTAAAAGGCACATACGTAGGCAAGCAAGTGCGTCCACACTGTTGGGGCGGGGCGAGGGTTTTCGACGATCAAAAAGCCGAAAGCAGCCATTACGTAGACCATGTTCAGCAAGTCCGCCTGGCAAGAGAAGCAACAGCATATAAGCACACAAGACTCGGACAAATACCTTTAACGACAGCAATCCGTACCTGTACGGTAAAGCAGATTACCATCACCACACAACAGATACTGGCACTCTTGCTCCGAACTCCATTGATAACAAGCTGGCCAATTTCAGGGAGCGTAGGCTCGTTCAAGTCGTCTTCTTCATACTGAGGGGTCTCCTGTTTGAACCCAGCGTTCTGGAAGTTGTACAGGAATCTGTATAACGGTATGCGCCACGCAAACCCGCTCTTGTCGTCAAATTCCTCATCTTCTGGGTCCCCAAGGGTACTTTCATCACCCGTCACACTACTCCATTCGCTCTTGTTTTCATCGTAGTTTGGATCATCATCGCCACTGCGAGAAGGTGGTGCTACATCGAGTGGGTTTGGCAAGTTGCGCTCCTTTAAGCACTCGACAATACTTTCGTCCAATGCTTCGCGAGGGACAGCAAAGGCCAGCGCTGAGAGGAACATGTTAAACTCCTTTGTTAGTTCTGACTGGAACACATACTTTACATCGCCGCGGCTACCTGCGTGGCGCACTACGATTTCGAAACAATATAATGAGGGTGACATGTCGTCAAGTTGCACCTTTGTGTCGCTGAGCTTTAGTGAAATCACGTCACGCCATTTGAACGAAGTTTTCAATCGTTTTCTGTGTTTACGACTTCGGTGCCGAAGAGCCTTCTCTTCATCTTGGTAAAACACCAAGTGACTTGAGTCGATGACCACGTAGCGGTGCAAATATTTAGCTTTCATCCACGATACCAGAAAACCAAAGCGAGGCGCTGGTAGCTTTTCGCGACGATATTTCATCCAGCCAGCCGTAGTTGATCCATCCAAGTTCAGAGGGTAAGTTGCAATAGGGTCACTGGCGGCACTAAAGGGACCTTCTCCCATCCGAGAAACGGCACATACTTTAAACTGGTAGCTAGTTCCAGGGCGAAGACCTTCAATTCGAGCCTCACAGCGATCACCAGTGATCTCGACGATGTCTCCAAAATCACCAAGAAGCGTCATGGATGGAAACTGCTGTCGTGAAATTCGGTAGTAGCGAATCTTATGGTAGCTTCCTGTCGGTTTTTCCCATGAGATCGTAGCAGAGTTCTGTGAGCGTTCCACTGCAACAGGATTGGATGGAGCCATCGGCGGCAGATTGTGGTGTAAACCCAAAGCAATGTCCATGAGCTCCTCAACTTTATGGACGAGCTTAGAAACAATAATTTTAAGCCGTTGAATTGCAGCGTTCTTTTCCTTCTTCATAACGTACCATTGCTCTGTTCGTCGACGATAGAAGTCACGAACGATTTCTTCACGACGAATCGATGCGCGACTTTGCTCGCTAACTAGAATCGCGAATACGGTCTGGTATGTTGGCGCAATGAGAATTTCACATTGGATGGAGATCAACACAAAAAGAGCAATCAGACCGTATGGGACCTTGTTTGCTTCCACGCCGAGCAAGTTCGCGACGGACATGCAACTATCTTCATCATCCGATTTTGTACCGATGAGGCAGTTACTCAGGGCAGCGTACACGTAGGGTGCATTGATGATAGTAATCACAAATAAATGCCCCCAATTCCATTTACGCAGATACTGGATCCACGGGTTTGAAGGCTCGCGCGCCTCGTCAAGCCGATACAGCATCACCAATGCTCCCAGTAGATATGCAATCGAGACCGCACCCCCTTGTTTCGCACCAAACACGAATACTAAGAGTAGGAGCAATGGCAACCAGTTCGCAAGAAAAACAAACTCTAAGTAGTACCAAACATACTTCCGCATCAGTAAAACATAAGTTATTTCCCCTGATGACACTGCGAAGGGCACCTTTCCTGTTCCTTCTGTGCTTTCTTCAATCCACGTACTGTCTCGAGTTAGCTTTAGAGCTGATGCCGACTCGTCGACAACTGTTATCAATTCCTCGTCCTCAGAGAATCTCTTTGAATCCGGCAGGAGATATACGCTCATCAAGGCCACAAAATCTGCCATTAAAGCCCACCTATGCTGATTGCTTAGCATCAACCATTTTTCGTAAGTATCTGAGATAGATCGCCACGGGAATGTTTCTTCCATGTTAATATCCAAGAACGGAGGAAGCCACAAAATCACAGAGTACTCCAACACAATCACTAAGGAGAGCATCCATGCCAAAGCCCACCATCTTCTACACACCGTCGTAGGATATGCGTACATCATACTGTACACGATTAGAAGGTAAATCATCGCGATAATATCTTGATGCACGAAGCATGATATTGTAAGCAAGAGCATCACCACATTTACGGATGCCTTACTGGCATATGTGGTGCAGAAGTTGCGCAGACACGAGAAGAAGTCCTTTTCATCCGAGGAAATCGACGACAGAGGTGAGTGATCTCCGTGTTTGCTGCTGCTTTGCTCACTTTCCGCTTGCTTATTGGCTTTTCTCGAGCGAGCAGGCACATCGTCGTCATCATATGTGAAAGCTCGAGCTCGGTCTTTGAGGTCATCTTCGTCATCGTCGACTTCACACGAAGACGTGGGGTGGTATGAATCAAGATTGTTCGCAGCGTAGAGCGCATACTGCTCCTCGAATCGCGCAGTTAGCTCCTCAAGCTCAATTTGGCGGCGTACTGACGAAGATGAATCGAAATACTGTGCCGAGCGCTGGAGTGCGCACATCAAGATGATTAAGAACTCGCCAGATAACAAATCCCACAACGCAGCCTTGCCAACACTGTCTTTGTAGCGCTCATCCAAGCGAATCATGCCCACCCAGTCACTATCGTCACCTGGCTTGAAAAGTACTTCAGTATCGCCCGAGCCAGATTGTTCCGTGTTGAAGGTGCTCAACTGAATCAAATACTTCAAGAGCATCGAAAACGCTGCTAACCAAAAAAGCGGAAACCACAGCTGCTTCCACGAGTCACTCAATGCCCGACCTCCGATCAGTATGATAATGTAGAGCCAACCCACAAAGCTGATCTGGTCGAGCGCTACCCACATCGTCACGATCACAAGTGTAGTAGCACTAAACGAGATTAAGAGATGTTGGATCGTTTCCATGAAAAAGCGAAAGCAATCTGCTGCGCGGCTTCGACCAGCAGTGAAAACGTCGTACGGTGTGACATCCTTCATCATCGAAGAAAGCTGCCAGAAGCATAGCCCCATCGTAACTGCAGTGGGGAGTAAGTACACAAACACGTCGGAGATTCCGCTGGTGGATGCATGATACTCGAGACCGAAATCTTGTGCTGAAATGAACGAAGACGTAAAGAAGTGCTCCTCCAGATACGTCGACACTTCTTCAAACTGGTAGATGTATCTCGCTACCAAGATCACAACTTCAATCAATAGTGCAAACGCCCACAGTACCTTAAGACGCAATGACGTTCTCGGAGATGACTGAAAACCACCTAAATGGTTCCCAAAAATGATCAAGAACAACGCAAGCTGCACACCCCCGACCATATTGGTACTCAAGCTGCTTGGTCCACTTTCAAACTGCAGAGCCACGACAATAAAAGCAGTGTAGCAAAGCAGTACGCCACAAATACGAAACCAATTGTCGATCTCGACTGCCAGTCGAGAAAGAAAGAAAATGGGGTTATGTCGAACATGTTCCATCGTCTTCATCCGCTCCTCAATTGCTTCACTGTTAGCAACGTAGATCACGAGTTGAAACACCAGCTGGAAAATGATCAAAAGTTGTGCGCTAAATAGCGTCGGCCACAATGATCCCCATGTATATAGTCCTGGGTGATAGCATTGCAAGCCAATGAGCTCCATTTCAGCGCTCTCTGTACAATCAACATTCCGAAGAAACACCGCAAAGCAAGCTCCAAGAGCATATAGTAGTAGTACGCGCCAAAACCGTCTTCGCTTCTCGAAAAATAGCATAAGAAGAGCAGCAAGGACTAGGTACCCGATCTGTAAAAATGACACGTGAGTGCTCAGCGCAACAACTGCAACGCAAAATAAACAGATAATATGGTCAGTCTTGGCAATCCCCGCTCGTACAGCACTTTAATTGAAATGATCACCATACTTAAGATCGTGGCAAGAACCAGCGCGTCCAAATGTGTGAAGATGACTCGCTTCGCATCCACGATCCACAAGCGCGTGGCTGATTGCCAGCCTTGTTGAAATTGCTAAAGGGATGCACAAAAAGAGAAACATCGTCAGTACATTTCCTTGCTGTGCCCCATTGGTGGCAGGTTTCACTTACGCTGCGCATCTTCGCTAACCGCACAAAATTGACGAAACTAGCTCTCTCGGCACTGGCAGCTGGATCACTATCCTCGGCAGCACCGGAAACCTTCGCCGTGTTGCGACGTTTGCGCGACTCGCGGAGGACATCCTGATACCGTCGCTGCGTTCGGATTGACAGCAGCATGGACACAAAACAGAGCGTGTGCGAGCCAATATCAAGAAACGGGTAGTCGAAGACGCGCAGACCATACGTCGTGTAATCATCGGGCACGAAATTGATCGTGAGGTTGCTCGTGTATTCCGCCAGCGCCATGAGCGTGCCATACGCGATCAGCAGCCACATGAAAATCGATGACGACAATAACCCGAACGATGCGATGGTCACGAAGGCCAACCCCAGGAATGGGGCGGACAAGTACGACGGGTACGATACGCACCACACAATAGCCGCCGCGCTGCCCAGCAACAGACCTCCGTCGCGGGCAAACGCCCGGACCACGATGGACTGTTTGCTCAGCAGGTCTTTGATGTCAGCAGTCTGGGCCCGATGGCGTTCGTCTAGCGGGTCAAGCAGGGACCGTGCCACGTCGGCATCGACCGAGCCCAGATCAACCGTAGCGCCGTTGTCATGGGAGAATGCCGAGGCGAAGCTCGCTCTGCTTCTAGCTTCCGGCTTCTTCGCCTCCGCGTGCAAGTTGTGCAGCTTGGAGCAGTTAACAAAGAGCAGGAACAGGAAGCCGGCGAAGAAGTAGTACTGCCACGGAACGCCGCCGTCTCGGAAGTTGGCGAAGCCGGCGTACTTGCCGATCCTTTGGACCGAGTCGTTGTCGGCCCACTGGTCCAGTTGGAAGACATACCTAGAGAGCACGTCACACGTGAGCGAGCCCGTTAGCGAGACATGTCGTGCAGCAGCGTCTTCCGTCCGAGCAGCGGCTCGAAGCTTACCACGCGACGATGATGACGAGGCTCAGCCCCAGCACGACGTCCGTGGTCCTCGGGCCCAGCAAGTAGCTCGAGAACTTGACGCCCGACCTGCGCGAGACCAGCTCGTGCACCGTCATGCGGCGGACGAGCACCGTGTAGCCGATCAGGCGCTGCAGCAGCAGCAGGTACAGCGCGCCCGAGGCGAACGCCGGCACGGCCACGGCCGTGAGGAACAGCAGCACGGCGCTCACGAGCTCCACGGCGCGCAGCACGGACCGGCGTCGGTCGCGCCTGGGCTCGCTGCGGTTCAGGAGCTGCTCGCCCATCTCGAACAGGTCCACGTGCTGCTGCTGCTGCTGCTGCCGCGCCTCGGAGCGCGCGCCGAGTCTGCGCAGCACGTACCAGTAGTGGAAGGCGCTGCAGACCAGCACGAGCGCGTCCACGCCCACGCCCTGCAGGATCTGCGTGGAGCTGTGCGCGGGTCGGAAGCCCACGAGCGCGGCCACGTCCGCGCCGGCGTAGCTGGCGTCGACCCCGTGGACGGCGCGCACGGCCGCGTGGCCCCCGCAAGCCGCGAGCGCCACCGCCAACGTCAGCAGCGTCACGGCCCGCGACTGGAAGGACTGCAGCACGCCGTAGCACAAGACCAGCAAGTAGCCGAGCGACACGAGGTTGGCGCGCGCGGCCACGGCCAGCATCAGGCACAGCGCGAACAGCACGTCGGCGGCCATGCGCAGCGCGGCCAGCGCCCCGCGCGGCAGGCGGCGCGCGGGCCGCTGCTCGGCCGTGCGCTGCGAGTGCAGGCGCGTCGACGACGCGGCCCCGCGGAAGGAGCCGGCGGACGGCGTGGCCATGTGGCCGAAGGCGGCGGCCGCGTCCTGCGGCTGCGTGGGCGTGAGCACGATGCGGCCGTCCGCGCCGATGAAGGAGGCGGCGTCCGGGCCCGAGGCATGCGGCCGCCGCATGGAGGGGGAGAGCAGGCGAGGCGCAGAGTGGCCGGCGGGTGGTGCCGTTGGCAGGCGCGGCTGGCTCTGCAGCGTCCGTCGTGCATGGGAAGGAGCGATTCCTCCTCCGGTGTCTGCCAGCGTTTCGTTCGGCTGTCGCTATCCCGAGCAGGTGGAGCTCATGGAGCAGTCAGTTCTGGAGCTGGCGCCGTGGATCAAGTGGCGACTTTCCGAGTCGAAGCTGCTGCCTGTGGGCAGACGTCGGCATGTGTGTGAGTCGAACGCCGCGAGGTGCATGGACTGCAGTTGGAGAAAGGGCAGGAGAGGACGCTAAACGGTGGAGCTGGCGGTCCTCCAAGGAGCCGGACCAAGTTCAGTTCGCGATCGTTGCTTCCGCTGGGTCACCGTTCGGGAGCATGGTTATCGACAGGTACACGCACATTACGGTATCTGCACGTGCACAATGCTGAGCCCACACTCGAATGTTGCGGTGGCCTTCCTATGGAATCGATCATAGCTCTGCATACTTCGCTGCTTGCCATGGAAAATCACATGCATTATTCTACTACTATTATACCAGAACAAAAGTTAAAGCTGGATCTCTGCTAACGAAGAAGTGAGAGGTGCTGGCTGCACTATAATAAGAGCTGCTGGTTGTGTACACAAGGGTGGACTGTTGATTGTGGATGTGGGTGATCCACTTCGCATGGTTGTCGCACGAGTACACTGCCCAGTCTGTGCCGAAATTCGCGTCACCGATTAGAGCATCATCACCAGTCCTGCGATTCTGCCACCAAAGCAACATTTAGTCGTGAAATGTATTTTGTTGTAATACATGTAGTATATTTTTCTTGCTATGCCTACTAAAGTCATCTACCGCTTCTGGTGGTTGATGTAGCGGAGCGCCAGAAGTGATAGCAAGCGGAACACGCCCAAGAAGATGAACACGCACCCGAAGTTGCTCCACATATCGTCGTACTTCATGTCGAACACGTCCTCGATATACCCCTTCACCGTCGTGTGCCCGATCGACAGCGGCGTGTTCTGCAGCGGTTGGCACGCCAACTCCGAGCGCACATTGATGTACGTCTGGGTAGCCTCATCGAACGTCGGGTCTTCGGGACAGTTGCCGAACAGGATGGATACGAGAATGGAAAGCGAATAGCGCTGTGGGGTGATGTGGTACAGCCACTTGTAGCCATCCGGGATCGATCCGGCTGGCGGGTTGAAGCCGGCGAAAAGCAGGAAGATGGTGTTGATCAACACCCCGACGATAGCAGCCACTTCCACGCTCGGCATTGCGTAGATGAAGAGTTGGGCTAGATACGTCTGCATCAGCACGAACAACGACACGTTGATCCAATATAGCACGGCCGTCCCAAACGAGCCTGCGCCCATCAGCGGGAAGAAGATGATCGTGAAGAGGAGGCCGCTGCCAAACACGTACGGGATCTCCGCAACTGTGGCACCTACGAAGTACCAGAGCGCATTGTAGGTCTGTGCGTCTCTCTCACGGTAATACGATGCACGCTCGCGCAGCGTAAAAGGCAGACAACCGACATACGTGATGTAGCCCTGATAAAGTGCTGTCATGAAAATGATACCAACAGCAGAGTTGAGTCCTTGGTAGGTGGTGTAGTGACCGTTCACTAGAACAAGTCCGAATATTACCGCCAGAGCAAACGCTATCATAAAACGCGTCAAGTTATACGACGGCGTGCGCCAGTAAATTGTCATGAACCGACACATCAGCATACGCAGCTGAGTCAACGGGGTTGCAGCACGTTTGTTCGTGAACACCAGCTCTGGTAGCCGATCCGGTGCCGGGCTAGACACACCAGGCTGATCAAGTCCATTCACTAAAGCCTGCTGCTCCACACTCTCGCGGAAGTGTCTGACAAAATCAACATTCGCCGCAGCATCCGTCATCGGCTTCTCCCCCGCGCCAGCAACACCCGCGCCAATGCACTCCAACATCCACGTCGCCGGGTTCTGACCTTCCGGCAAACGCGCCACCTCTGGAATCGCCTCGAAGTAGTCGATCAAGTGTCCACATTCGCGGTCGTCCGGCTGTGCGTTGTCCAGCTCACCGAAGAACACCATCTCCCCACCGCGTTTCAGCAGCAACAGACTATCGAACAGGAAAAACACGTCGGACGAAGGCTGGTGGATCGTGCACACCACCGTTCGACCGCTGTCCGCCACCTTTCGCACGCCGTCCATGATCACCTTGGCAGAGTGGGCATCCAAGCCACTCGTCGGCTCATCCAGGAACA
>BSXT01002205.1:0-10040 GCA_030267785.1 Phytophthora fragariaefolia | reverse complement strand
CGCAGACTTTGTTGGTCCGACCTTTCTCCTACATGTATTGCCGGGGAAATCTGTACAGGATTCGGGGTCAATGACGCAAAAAGCGTTCTGTCTCACTGACAAGTTGTCAGTGACAACTGAACATCAACGTTAGAACCGTGAATGCTTCCTGTATTATAGTGGGCGTCTGCGCAGTCAGGACACAGACGCACGCACAGTGAAGTTGCTCCGTACATGTCGTGGGATTCCGTAAGCACCATGCACATCTAGTGTGATGCAAGTATTTTCGTACAGTCTATGTGCGTTCTTTGCGTCATTCAGGTTTGGTGACGCACGGGACAGTGGATGAAAGGGTAGCTCGTGGCCGGCGGCCGCTGCCGGCCACGAGCTACCCTGTAAAGCAGCGACGCAGGTCGCTGCTTTACATATTCAAACGTTCCGATGATCCAACATTGGCTTGCCCAAGCCAATGCCCAAGTTCGAATTTGTGTACCGCGTGCGTCGTACTACAACTGAATGGTGAGAAACCCCGGTGCGCAGGTGACGCACAGAAAAGGGAATAGCCCTAGGGTGGGCGAGTTGACAGCATCTGCCTTCGGGTGGATGGGTTAACTACATGGTGGTCATACAGGGGCTCGCTGGGCACGTCCGAGGAAGCGGACGGTGCGAGCTGAGTCGTAGCGGGCACGGCTTGCGGCGAAGGGCATGAGAAATAGAAGTGAAAGATGAGAAGAGCTAATGAGGCGGATGTTATTAGCAGTGAGAAGATGACTACGGTTTCGGAACGCGGCGAGCGGGCGCAAGACGCTCTAGATCGAGGGAGCAGTCGGCGGCGGCAACGCGGAGGAAGCCGACCGAGACCTTGACGGTAGAAACGGACGACGGTGGCGGAACCGGGACGATAGAAGCGGACGAGATCCGGGTCGCGGGCGACACGCCCCTTGGGGGCTAAGGCGGCACAGACAACGAGGACACGCCGCGGAATGAGGCGGCGCTTGGTAGCAACGAGCGGCCCAGGACGCTACACGCGACGACGGCCGGCGCCACGGAGTCAACTAGTGGATGAGCTTCAGGGGGAGACGATGAGCGGACGTCGGCACAACGAGCGACGTCACCAGGCGCCCACGGAGACTTGGACGGAAGGATGAGTGGCAATGGAACTGGGGAATCTGGTACGGGGCGCGGGCAACACCGCCTCGGGAACCGGCAAGGTCGAGCACCACGCAGCGTGACTGGACGCCGCAACAGCACATCGTCGTGCGGGAGAAGGCGAAGGCGTTGAAGATCACCAACTTCAAAGGCTTGGACGACACGATGCCCGTCACGATGTGGTTAAGGACTGTCCGTACGGAGGTGCGCCGGCAGGCAGTGACGCTGGGTGTGCAGTGGCGCGACGGCCAGCGCTATCACGAAGTAGCTGCAAACTTGGAGGGCGAGGCCCAGAGATGGTTTGCCACGGTAATGGAAACTGTCGCGAGGAGCGACGAGAGCATCGGCACCTTGGCCAACATGTTGCGCGCCAAGTACATGACTAGGCGCACGACACCTGAGGTAGTCGACTTGCTCGGAGCGCGACGGCAGATGAGAGGAGAACGACTACTGGAATTTGCGCAGTCCCTGCGCGAAATAGCAGAGCAAGGGGATATCAGTGAAGACTGGTTAGTGAGCGCATTCCTGAAAGGGATGAGTAGCAACGAGGGCGCTACGCACGTACGAGGACACCGGCCGAGCACGCTTGACGAAGCAGTCAACCTCGCCATCCCGCATGTGGGGGGCTACGGGGAAGGCTATGGCGTGGGGCTGGAGACGGCCATGGCAATCTGGGACAAACGCGAAGCCAGAGAGGGCCGAGGGCCACTGGCCACGGCGACGGAAGCGCAGGAGCAGGAGCAGCTGGGTCTAGGCGGAAACATGGGTAGTGGAGTGTCAAGATACGGAGCCTCATGGGGTACCGTAACCACACCACCTAGGTACGATACCGCCGGATGATTGGTTGGTACCGATAAAAAGGGTTCGGGCGAATGGTGAAAGGCGATACCGCCAGGGTACCAGCTGGTACCTGCTGGAGGGAAGCCAGGTGACCCGAAAGTTCAAACCACGGGAGAGAGTGAACCGCGAGGCAAGCGCGTGCATGGTGGGCAGGCAAGCAGTCAGCAGGGAGAGCAGGGCGCCAGGGAGCAAGCCAGGACGTTCAAGGTGGAGGGCGCCCAAGGCAGCGACGCAGCGGGGCGGCAGTTGGGCCCCCCGGCACCCCTGAGGACGCGCGAAGAGCGTCTCCGTAATCAGGAGGCGTACAACGCGCGCCGCACGGGCCAGACACCGTTTGTGCCGCGACCAGGCACGACGTGCTTCTACTGCGGTTACCCTGGCCACTTCGTGAGGAACCGCGAGTTGAAGGAAGAAGATTTAGCGGCGTCGGACACAGCACAGAACCAGGAGGAAAGGCCAGCGGGAAACGGGCAGCGAGCGTAAGGGCCCCGGCCTTACTGCTCGCTAAATCCGACCCGGGACCCAGGAACATACAAGGGAAGAAGCTAGTGAGTCGGACGCGGCAGCCTCGGCAAGCTAGCAGCAGAAGGAAGGAGAAGCGAGGCCGCGGCAAGAAGGTGACGTTGCGAGCCTACCAGGAACAGACCCGAGAAGAAGCGGCAAGAACTGGGGGTGGCGCCGCGGCAGGAAGTCCACCGGCGATGCCCAGAACTAGGGATGGCGCCGCGGCGGGAAGCCCAGCGGCAATGCCCAGAACTGGGGATGGCGCGGCGTGGGAGAGCTCCACAGAAACGCCGGAGCGAAACGGTCTGCCGCCGGGCGAGAAAGAAGCGCGACCGGCCGACCAGACGAAGGCACGACCAGCGGACAAGGAGGCGGTGTTGCCGGTGAACAAGGTGGTGGAAGCACCGACGGACAAGACGGCAGTGTGGGCGTTGGACGTGACGTCGACGCTGCACCGGGACAGGATGATGGCGCGATGGCGGCGGCCCAAGTAGTACAGGCCGACGGTAGTGCCAAGGTACGCGCTGTGGCAAGCTACCAGGGTGTGACACCCGGGCTCGACGAAGCGAGCGTCTGTGACGAAGTGAAGGCCCAACTAGCCGAGTGGAGGAAGCAAGCGGAGGCCGACGGACATCGGCAGCGGAACGGGCAAGTAACGGATGACGAAACGCAAGTAGCCGCGATTGACCAAGCGGTTCTAGCAGAACAGAGGCGCCGTGACGAGGTCGCAGCCAAGGCTCTACGAGCAAAAGCAACAGAGCTGAGAGCGGCAGCTGCTGCAGCGGACGAGGAAGCGCGGCAGTTACTCAAGCGGAGGAAGCGACAAGAACGCATGCGGGTTCGACGCGCGCGTCGCGGGGACCAAGAAGAAACAGTAGTTCCGAGCTTGGATGAGGAACAAGGCGTGAAGACAGTCGACACCGACGCGGTCGAAAGGACAATGCCGACGGCGCGTGGACCGATGAGCGAGGTAATCGACGTGGCGTTGGCGGAATCACGCACACGGAGGCGGCAGCTCCGAAAGATAAGAAAGGCACGCGCCAAGGAACGGCGTGAGTTACGAGCGGCGCTGGAAAAACTCGAGCGCGACGATTGGCAGTACTTCTCGTACGAAGGTACGGATCGGCGGCGACGGGCCAAGACCAGCAGAAAGATGAGCGAGGAGGACGCAAGAAGGGCGGGGTATGCGCCCCGACCGCGACTAGAGGGGAAGGCGGCGGCAAGGGTGGGCGCTGACGCGCTAAGTGATACGAATATCACAGTGGAAGCGTATAGATGCGACCACGAGTGCAGCGTACGGCGGGCGACCATCGGCCGATGAGAGTTGGGCACCTGCCGGCGGTGCAGGCCCCAGCGATACCCACCCTGCTGACGGCGCGAGTCACGGCGAGTGGAGAAGCGAAGGAGATCAAGCTCGACACGGGCGCGCAATTCAGCGTAGCAGGTGAAGGATGACAGGGGTATGGCGAGCGACAGAATGTGCTCCCACCGGTGGACTACGTGGAGGGGTTCACGGGAGCGCTACCTAAGGTACTCGGAGTGTGGAGGTCCGCGTTCAGAACACAATACGATCAGCTACAGGTGGTGGACGCGTTGGTGGTAAGAGGAGCCACGACAGAGTTCTTACTGGGAGAAGACTGAATGCTCACGAACGGGGTCAAGATAGACTTCACGGCTTGCGAGATGAAGTGGTGGGATGACGACAACAAAAAGGTCGTACCATTCAGTTGCAGCAGCGAAGAGCCAGGAGGCAAGAAAGCAATACGCGTGCGCATGGTGCGTACAGCGAAAGTCACGGCAAACACATACCAGTGTGTGGAGCTGGCGGTGGCGGCGCGCGAGGGCACCACGGGATTGTTCGTGCCGGCGCAGCGCGTGGAACCACACTTGATGTTGGCACCAACGCTGACGACGGTAAAGGACGGCAAAGTAGTGATCCCAGTAATGAACTTGGTGGGCAGCAAAGCGAAGTTGCCGGCGCGCGAAGCATTGGGCACGTGGGCGCCCACTACAGAAGATATGGAGGTGATGGAGTTGGCGGGAGATCTGACGCGAGACGGGGTGATGCCGTGGCTGCGAGAGCTGAGAGGCGAGAAGAAGCCCCTGAGTAACGAGGGCGACCTCGACGTCGGCGACATGAGCAGCGAAGGCAAGGAGTTGCTCATGACGTTGCTACGGCATTACCCGACGCTGCTCGAACCAAGGGAACGGTGTCCGCCGGCAACGACGCGAGGCGTCGAGCACGAGATACATACCGGCATGGAGGCGCCAATAAAAGTGCGTCCACGACGGCACGCACAACAGGAGCACGAGACTATTGACGGTCACGTAGAGGAGATGTTGAAGGATGGAGTCATCGAGGAAAGCCACGGGGCATGGGGGTTCCCAGTGGTTCTGGTGAAGAAGAAGGATGGGTCGGTCAGGTTCTGCATAGATTATAGGATGCTCAACTCGATCACCAAGCGCGACGTCTACCCCTTACCGAGGATCGACGACACGTTCGACCTCCTTCATGGAGCACGAAGGTTCACCAGCCTGGACCTTCATTCAGGGTACTGGTAGGTACCAGTTGCGGAGAAGGATAGAAATAAAACGGGATTCGCGACGAGGCGGGGGATGTTCCGGTTCGCTAGAATGCCATTTGGGCTCGCGAACGCCCCAGGCACATTTCAGAGGATGATGGATGCTGTGTTGCGTGGCCTCACGTGGCAGCCATGCTTGGTCTATCTGGATGACGTTATTATTTTTGCCAAGGGGGGCGTTACGCGTCATGTAGTAGAGCTCGCGGCCGTACTCGAACGCCTCTCGCAGGCAGGACTGTTGCTGAAGGCTAGGAAATGGACGTTCGCCTCGGAGAAGTTGGCGTATTACTTTGGGTCATGCGTTAGGCGCAGAAGGCGTGCGACCGATGGGAAGCTTGGTGGACAGCGTACAGCGCTTCCCAGAACCGACGGACGCGACGGAAGTTAAAAGATTCGTACACATGGCAGGCTTCTACAGACGATTTATTCCAAACTTCGGTAGCAAAGCAGCGCCGATGACGCGGCTACTGAGGAAGGATGCAGTTTGGCGGTGGGCGGGGCCGCAGCAAGAAGCTTTCGAGGAGCTACAGAAGGCGTTGACGGGGAGGCCGGTGCTGGCTTACCCGGACTTCTCTCGACCCTTCAAGTTAGTGACGGACGCCTCGCAGGTGAGGCTGAGGGCAGCGTTGACGCAGGACCAAGGTAAAGGGGAGCAACCAGTGGCATATGCTTCCAAAGTGAACTCGCCAACGGTAGCGAAGTATAGCATCACGGACTTGGAGTGCGCCGCAGTGATCTGGGCGGTGAAGTTGTTCCGGCCCTACTTGTATGGCAGGCACTTCGAATTGGGGACAGACCATGCAGCACTTAAGTGGTTGACGACATGGAAGGATTTGACTGGGCGCCTTCACCGATGGGCGCTACAGCTTCAAGAATACAACTTCACGGTCGTTTACCGTCCTGGAGCCGGCAACGTCGTAGCAGACGCGATGTCGAGGGCATCAGTAAAGGCGGTGGTGGCTGGCCAAAGTGCACGAGAAGTCCCAGAACTGTATGGTGGGGAAGGACAGATAACAGATGCAGAAATTAAGAGTGAGCAGGCACGGGATAAGACAGTGAAGCGCTTGTTGGAAAAGGGACGCTACGGTGCGAGCATAATCGAGGAATCGCACGGGCTAGTGTTCATACGCAACGAGCATGGAGGACGTCGCGTGGTGCTACCCTCGACGTTGTGGGCAAAGGCGCTCAGGGAGCACCATGACTCCATCTTTGCGTGCCACCTGCGCACGCAGCAGACGTATGCACGAATCGCGGCAGTGTATTGGTGGCCGGATATGAGAGCGCACGTGAGGTGTTGGGTGCAAGCGTGTCGCGACTGTGGGTCACGGAAGTCGAAAGCCAAAGAAGTAGTGCCACCGCTACGAAGCCAGGAGGTGGAGACGTTGGCGACAGGTGGGTGTTAGATGTCGTAGGCCCCCTGCCGTTGACAGCAGACGGCAATCGCTATGTAGTCGCCGCCGTGGATTACGCTTCACGGTATGTGAAGACGGAAGCCGTGCCAACACACACGGCGCCAGACTTCGCGCAGTTCAATTGTGAGTAAGTTGGTCATGGTGTACGGGCTGATGCGGGAGTTGGTTATGGATGGGGCACCCGAGCTGAATGGGCGCGTAATCGAGGAGCTGGTGGATTTACTACAGGCGAGGCAGATGACACCAGTGCCCTACCGGCCGTCCTTATTGGGGCTGGTGGAGCGGTTTCACCGCACCTGGAAGGACATTGTGTCACTGTACGTGGCGGAGGCGCAGAACGGCTGGAATCGGTGGTTGCCATGCGCAGTCTAAGCCTAAAACGGGGTCCATGACACGGGTACGCAGTTCACACCGAACGAGCTAATGATGGGGCGAAAACTGCGTGCGCCGAACGAGTTACTAAGGATGACCAGGTTCACCCAGATGGGGCCCGCAGCAGAGTATCATCGGGCATTGGTGAGCGGCATGACCAAGGCGACAGCAGCCGCGAGAGTGGCGCTGGCGAAGGAGCAGAGACGCAGGGAGCGCTACTACGCCCAGGGCGCACGGAGTGATGTGCAGATTGTTTCGGGAGACTTAGTGTGGGTACTTAGGCCTCCGAGAGGTAGGGGCATCACGAAGCTGACTCATCAGTGGGTGGGGCCGGCACGAGTAACCAGCAGCGCAGGATTTGCCAACTGGTCTGTGGTGAGAAAAGACAACGACGAGCACATGATTGTACACAGCAGCTTCATGGTGTCGTGCCGCTGTTCGAGCGACTCGTTGGGCAGTGTGGCAGACCGGATATTGCGTGAGTTGGCAGACGAAGACGCGGCGGCAGAAGAATCGGAAATGAGAAGCGATGAGGCGATAGTCGCCCAGAACGAAACAGACGAGAGCACAGCGACCGAATCCAGGCAGCAGGAGGAGACTGGGAATCTCCAACGGGACGGAGCAGGGGACGAATGAGATCCCAGTTAGCGAGGAGACCCGACCAGATGAGGGCGGTTTCAACGCCAGGACTAGTTGTCGATAATGTACGAGAAGCAGGAGAAGTGTTCAGACCCCAACACCAAGCAAAGCGTGCACGGCGCAAAAGGAAGGAAAGAGAGAGAGGACTAGCCAGAGATGCAGAAACGCGGAAGCAACCGCGGCGGCGAGTAGCGGACGCGGCACGAGAAGAAAGAGTGGCGAGGCGCCAGGCCGCTAGCGACGGGGAAGCGGTTGCAGCGGCGACAGCGCAAGTGGATACAGACGAAATTGAAGGACTTTCGGGGGGGGTGTCCCTCCGCGCAGCGAGGTCAGGCACGAAGCAGGGGAGTCCGCCACGACAGGCAACAAGGAGAACACGGTACGATAGTGTTCCTGACGGCATGTATGAACACGAGACTATGGGTGAACCACGAGACACGGCTGTGGCTGTCGAGATGGTGCGAGGGCGAGGCAGGCCGAGATATCAGGAGCCAACACCAGTGCTGTTGCAGGTGGTGACAGCCGGATACATTGTGGAGCGAGCACAGCGATAGGTCAGGAACCGGGAAGGACGCTACGTCGTGGAACATGAAGCGGAGTACAGCGAACGACCAGGTATGCAGGCCGAGCGACGGTGGCTCTCAGCGGAGAAGTACGAAGGGCTGCTGGATGCCGGCAAGGTCGAGGACGAACTTGCAGCCGGGGATGGCGTGTAGTTGGAGCCGAGGTGACGTGGCGGAGAAGCAAGTACAGGTGACGATCGACTTGACGAGGTGATGAGCGAAGAAAGCAGCGGGAGATTGGTGACAACAAGAGTGTCGTAGTCAGTGTGTGGTGGCGGAAGTACGCCAGATGGCTAGCGGTACCGGAGATGAAGGAAGTGCAAGCTTGAAGAGGCGGGGAGCAGCCGCAGAAGATCGTGGGTGCGGCCCCGGAAGATAACACGGGGAGGTGACCCGCCGAGCGGGTCTGCAGAGTAGTATGAGCATCGGAGAGACGACAGCAAGGAGAGGAATATGAGGCCAGGAACGACGGAAGAGGGAGGGGTCCAGTGGCTAGGAGACACCGTTTAGCCATAGGAGTAGGAGATAGGGGGGGGCTTCGGTAAGTGGGGGTAGCGAACTGCAGTCGCAGCTCGACCCTCAGTCTGGATTTGGAGCCGAACGGCGACAACGAAGGGCTAAACAGGGAGATACTTGGTGTCGTACACGGGTTGTAGTCTCTGCAAGAGAGGCAGGCGTAAAGCGAGGTAAGCTAGCAGGAGTGCATTAAGAGGGTGGCTGGACAGTAGGGTGATGGGGGTGCACAAGGAGAGCTTGTGCCAGGTCGGGACCGGGCTAGTGATGCTGCCTCGACCGTCGGACACCACTGCTCAGTAGATATCTCGGTGTGTTGCATGTCAAAGAGCCTGGTGTCCACCCTGCATATAATACCGGACCATTTGCCGTGAGCAGCCGTAAAGACCATGTCCATGGGGTTGCCGGTGCCGAGGACGCTCACTCCCCATCGTCCCTATCCTGGCTCTGGGAGCAGGCTGGCAAAGTGCTAGTCGACGGCCGATCTGCCTCGTACGACCTGCTAGTGATAACCGCTTGCTAGGTGGATGTGCCAGAGAAACCCCTGGTGCGCAGGGTGACGCACAGAAAAGAGAATGGCCCTAGGGTGGGCGAGTTGACAGCATCTGCCTTCGGGTGGACGGGTTAACTACAGCAGCATATTTCTCCTTGTCGAAATATAGTAATTCAGTACTTTTGCCGTTTTGTGTGTCTTCTGTCAACTTTTTTAACTTCGCAGACTTTGTTGGTCCGACCTTTCTCCTACATGTATTGCCGGGGAAATCTGTACAGGATTCGGGGTCAATGACGCAAAAAGCGTTCTGTCTCACTGACAAGTTGTCAGTGACAACTGAACATCAACGTTAGAACCGTGAATGCTTCCTGTATTATAGTGGGCGTCTGCGCAGTCAGGACACAGACGCACGCACAGTGAAGTTGCTCCGTACATGTCGTGGGATTCCGTAAGCACCATGCACATCTAGTGTGATGCAAGTATTTTCGTACAGTCTATGTGCGTTCTTTGCGTCATTCAGATTTGGTGACGCACGGGACAGTGGATGAAAGGGTAGCTCGTGGCCGGCGGCCGCTGCCGGCCACGGGCTACCCTGTAAAGCAGCGACCTGCGTCGCTGCTTTACATATTCAAACGTTCCGATGATCCAACATTGGCTTGCCCAAGCCAATGCCCAAGTTCGAATTTGTGTACCGCGTGCGTCGTACTACAACTGAATGGTGAGAAACCCCTGGTGCGCAGGGTGACGCACAGAAAAGAGAATGGCCCTAGGGTGGGCGAGTTGACAGCATCTGCCTTCGGGTGGACGGGTTAACTACAGCAGCATATTTCTCCTTGTCGAAATATAGTAATTCAGTACTTTTGCCGTTTTGTGTGTCTTCTGTTAACTTTTTTAACTTCGCAGACTTTGTTGGTCCGACCTTTCTCCTACATGTATTGCCGGGGAAATCTGTACAGGATTCGGGGTCAATGACGCAAAAAGCGTTCTGTCTCAC
>BSXT01002202.1:0-12362 GCA_030267785.1 Phytophthora fragariaefolia | reverse complement strand
CCGAAGAAGAAGCAGAACACGGGCAAGCAGTACAACAAGAAAGACACCAAGAGACATGATCACCGTGATCGTGACCACAAAGGCCACGAGGACCGACGCCTTGACGACCGACGTTCTCCCCCACATGGGCATACAAGTGGTCAGTGGACCAGTGGGCACAGTGGTGCTCACGAAGGTGATCGTGGTCGTCAAGGTTACGGTGGACATGGTGACCAGCGGGGTCCACCTGCTGGTTACCGACCACGATCACCCCATTATGGCAGTGAGCCAAGAGGGTACGGGTATGGAGGATCAGTGCCCCCATACTTTAACCAGTCACTTGGGCCTGGGTTCCATACCTCGTGATGAGCGGCACTACGGCTATCAATCGCCGAGGTTTGATGATCGTGGATATCAACCACAACCATTTGCCGGGCCACCCCAGTAGTGAGCTCCATCTGGACTGCCACCGTACTACGGTAACCAGTATGGCCCGCCTCCCCAATCTGGTGATCAACGTGGACCACCACCTGGACATGGATGTTCGCCGGCATGTGGGCGGACGAATGCTCGCCATCACGAGGACGTTCTTGTTCACGAGGAAGACAACACAATCAGCATGACAGTGACCATTCTGATGAACGACGTGGTCGTTCACGTGATCGTCATGGTGATCGATCACCACTCTTTTGGAAGCCCTCATTTTCCAAAAGGAAGTGGACACCAAGGATCCCAATCCCGTGGGGGGAAACAAACCGAGAACGTGGGTACTTTGCAAGTGTGCAAACCCCCTCGCAATCCAAGACATCGGCTGTGTAGTGGCGTACCGAGTTCAAGGAAAGTGACACGGAGCTTATAGCTGCCCATGTTCGGGAGAAGGGTATGGCATGTATTTGTCGTGGTGATGGTACATACGACTACAAATTCGAACGCAACCGTACGTCCAATTCCGGTGTGGAAGCGGAAAATGACGAGGATGGATCGTTTGGTGTTCTAGTGATTACTCGTGAGGAGATCATCGAGAATACCAACAAGAATCCAAAGATGGTACCCACTGAGCAGAGACTCACTCGTGCCAGTGTCAAGAAGCGTTTCGATCTTGAAGTTCGCATGGAAGCTAAGCGTCGGGGCCGCATTGATCGATCGAAAGCAGTGAGGCGTGCAGCTCGGGCTATTTGACGTGGTGATAACCCTGACAATTGGCGTCAAGTGCTAGGAGACGTACCACTTTCTCCCGAGGACCCGTATTCGAGTGAAGGTATTTACTCGGAGGTGGGTCTCAAGTTCACCAATACGACTCTCGTTCAATGCGAAGAACAAGAGACCCTGGAGAACTTGGAGAACCAGCTCCGTGAAGACATGCAAAAGCGGGAAGAGGACAAGGCAGTGGCCACGTCCGGCCCGGCGGAAGAGGACAACGCAGTGGCTACGTCCGATCCGACTACTATGCAAGCTGAAGCATTGGCTGACCCAGAGCACAAGGATGACCAAGCGAGCACAGCAGTGGCTGTCGGTGCAAGTGCTGAGAAAACAGCCATGGGTCTTGTGAGTGCAACATCAAGTCGAAATACCAACGAATTGACGTGTGTAATTGATACTAGTGTTACGTCACACATGTGTAAAGACATTGGCTTGTTTGTGACGTTCGAGCCTCTCGAGTCAAGCATGGAGACTGCTGCCAACCCACTCCGCATTCTCGGAAAAGGAACGGTGCACTTCCCGGTGAAGGATGCCACCAATGCTGTGCGCTCAGTGGAGCTCAAGGACGTGAAGTATGTGCCTCGTGTGGCACATAACCTGTTCTATGTGATCAAGGCCCTAGTGAATGACGGGTTCAAGATCAATATTAACAAGCGGGAGTGTACCCTGCGTCATGATGGTGATGTATGTGTTATCCGCTCCAGGAGGTGAAGGAGTGGACGTCTACCTCCTTCATGGCATTGGTAAGCGTGAGTGTGCTCTACTTGCCAAGGGGAATGCTAATACTAAAGAGGCGTTGCGGTGGCATAGGCGGGCTGGACACCCTGGCGTGAATGCAATGCGGCAACTGCATCAGATCTAATTGCCACGGCAGCAGTGAGCTTCCCTAAGTCACAAATCAATGATCTTTTTTTGCGAATCATGCATTTTTGCTAAGTCCACCCGCCTGCCCTGTATTAAAGCCATTCCTAAAACAGCCACACATCCCGGGGAAGTGTTCCACACGGACATTGGCGTCTTGCCAACTTCAACCTTTAGCGGTTACAGATACTTTACCGTATTTATAGACGAGTATACACGTTATATGTTTACTTTTCTGATGCGAAAAAGGGAGAGGTGTATCACGTCTATGAAGACTTGCTGAGAAAGGTCAAAGAAAATATTAAGTACATCTACACAGTGGCGTCAGAGTACGACGATGAGATCAAAAGAGTGCAGAGTGACAACGGCAAGGAGTAGGAAAAGCTGGCACGGATCATTGCCAAATATGACACTCTCTTCCGCTTCACTCAAGCTTATACTCCGCAGCAGAATGGCATGGCAGAGAGGCGAATTCGCATGGTGATGGAAAAGGTCCTATGTCTGATGTTTGACGGACATTTGTCAGGTGCCCTGTGGGGCGAGGCCGTGATGACCTCAACCTACCGAATCAAAATCACGCCGAGCGCGGCAATTGACATGAGGTCACCGTATTTGCTGTGGCACAATCGGCTTCCTCGGATTACCAAGCTGCGTACGTTTGGGTGTGCAGCGTATGCATGGATTCTGAAGGACAAGCGAACAAAACTCGAAGCACATGCAGTGAAATGCATATTCGTTGGCTATGACGAAGGGGATCGATCGGGGTACAGACTACTACGCCTCCTCGACTGTGAAGTCATTCACTCACGTGTCGTGAGGTTCAACGAAGCTGAGGTCCCTAGGTTTGCAGACAGAGTGATGGCTGCATTACCAGACGAGAGGTAACGCCTGTGTGGATGCCATCGTTGCGATGATCACTTAGCTAAGGCTACAGCTTCAGTGGAAGCTATCCTACGTGATGAGGATGCCGTGACTAAAGATCACTTAAGAAGACGACAGAGGATGACCGGTGAGGCTACCTACTCTACGTCCAATGGGACAAATTCAAGGAGGAGGTCTGGTGAGGTCACTTACTCTACGTCCAGTGGGACAGAGCAAATAAGAGAATTGTCAGCTAGTGAGGCTATGGCCAATCAGGCTCTACCGAGAACCAGTGAGGTAATCGGAGCCAGTGAGGCATCGGCAGCTTTTGGCGAACAGCGGACGGGTGCGTCACAGCTGGAGCAGCCGATACAGGCAGGAAGCCCGCAGGTCGGTGAGACGTTACTGCCAGTGATCATCGAGAGTGGCGATGGTAGGACGGTGGTTCCTCAAAGGGCAGTGAGTCCTCGCAGTGGCGAAATTGCACGTACGAGGACTGATCACTCAAGTACATGGAGCGTGGAGGCCCATACACATGGAATCACTATCGGAAACAGAAGCGAGATTCAGTCTCACGATGATGGACATTCAACATCGGCGGACGCATCGAGGAGCCAAGCAGACGTGCACAGGCAGCCTACTCAGAGTGGACACGTGAAATTGCAATCAATTCCGATCGATTCGACCCGCTCTCGTGAACTTCCAGTGTTGGATGAACGAGCAGTGAAATGGTTCCAGCAATTTATTACTGACGATGTCAATAAAAGACTTTATAGTGACAAGGACAGTGGTCAAATGTCATTCCTGTCTCGTGAGCGAGGAAGCTGTGTGCCCTCTCACGTAAATCATTGCAACTACAAATATTCAAGACCTATACAACACTGTGTGTGTTGGCGTCAACGAGACAATGCTGAGTACGCTACGTCCATGGGAGCTGGCGTTGGAAAGTGCGAGACACTTTGCAGGGAATGTACCGGAAGGCAAAACGGTGTTGCGTCCATGGTGGCACGGACTGCTGGAAGTGGCGGGCATAACAGGGCGTACCCCGGCCGGCAAGGCAAAGTACTCAAGCAAGCGTCTGTGGCAGTGGCCAATGCAGACAAAGCAAGTGGACGTCAACGCCGCAAAAGGAAACGAGAAGAACGACTCCTCAATGAGCGGGCGCTAGTGGACGCGCACCGCAATAGTCTTCAGAAGACCTACGTGGGCGGAAGTGTCCATGCTCCTACGAGGATGAGGGAGCAGTGGCTCTCCTCGCCCGTGCAGGAGTAAGTGCCAATCTACTTGTTCACTGCCATCACAAGACGATGCAGTACTTGACAAACTACGAACATCGGATATCGAGTCAGGGCAAGATCATGTCAAGTGTGACAGAGATCTGCCCAGCCACGAGCAGTTCGTGTATGCTCTACTTGCTATCAAGTATGCGACGGAGCCACACTTATAAGCAGGCTATTGCCAGCGGTGAAGCTGCCCAGTGGGGTAAAGCTATGGATAATGAAATCCAATCTCACGAAGACAATGAAACATGGGTACTTGTGCCCAGACCAAAAGGTCGCAATGTACTTAAAAACCGGTGGGTTTACGTGTTTAAGTACAAGGCTGATGGACCAGTGGACCGCTTCAAGGCTAGACTTGAAATCAAAGAATTCCTGCAGAAATACGGAATCGATTACACTGAAATCTTTGCGCCGGTGGAGCACATGGAAATACTTCGACTACCCCTAGCCTTAGCAGCTGCTATGGATTGGGAAGTGGAGCAGATGGATGTGAAAACTGCTTTCCTCAACGGATACCTCGATGAGGAAATCTACAGGGAACAGCCAGTGGGCTATGTCCAACGTGGAAAGGAAGGCCATGTGTGTGTCTTACGGAAGAGCCTCTACGCACTCAAACAAGCACCTCGTGTTTGTTACTACACTTTCTACTAAGTCATGATTGATGAAAGCTTTACCAGACTCGTGAAGGACCACTGTGCATTTATCAAGACACGAGGCAATGAGATTTGTACTATTAGTGTATACGTGAACGACCTATTGGTTATAGGCACCAAGCCATTCGTCGCTGAGATCAAAGAGATGCTCAAGCGTCGTTTCCAGATGACTGATCTCGGTGGAGTCAGTTATCTATTAGGATGGCACATTGAAAGAAGACGCAGTGAGCATATTATCTTCGTGCATCAAGAAAAGTATGCGACCAAAGTGTTGGATCCTTTTGGACTTGCTCGGCGCAGACCGGTGCGGTCTCCTGAAGAAACCTCGCAAAAGCTCAGTGAGAGCGATTGCCCCACCACCGATGCTGAAAAGCAAGAGATTGAGAAGTTCCCATACCGAGTAGCGGTAGGCAGCTTCATGTACCTGATGATGGGGACTCGGCCAGACCTTGCGAACTTCGTTCGTCAACTTAGCCGATACCTCTACAACCCAGGTCCACATCACTGGAACTATGTCGTTCGTGGGCTCAAGTATCTGAACGGAACTCGAGATTATGGCATTACGCTTGGTGCACGTGACGGGCCCAATGCTACCCTAGCTCATGCATTGAGTGCCTACAGCGATGCAGACTATGTGAGCAATGTGGACACACGCAGATCTGTTTCAGGTTACGTGACGTACCTGTTCGGCAGCTCGCCAATTTCGTGGCGGAGTTCACTCCAAAAGCTGGTGACGCTTTCAACAAGGGAGGCAGAGTATGTTGCTCTGGCCTCCACAGTGCAGTAAGTGCTACACCTCAAGCAAGTGATGCTTGAACTTGGCTATGACCAAGTCGATCCGGTGAATATCGGGGAAGACAACCAAGCAACCATTAGGATTTTAAAGAATCCCGAAACATCATGGGCGGTGCAAGCATATTGACATTCGATACTTCTTTATTCAAGAACGATAACAAGCAAAAGACATAGATGTATTCTACTGTCCTACCGACAAGATGCCCGCAGATATTCTGACGAAGGCATTAACACCTGAGGTGTTTTGTCGACTACGTGAGCTTGTCGGTGTTTGATACAGGACAGTGGTCCTTGGAGAAAGAACTTAACTGATTTATCATGCAACAAGGTCTACAACTCTATGAGTGGTTTTTTGCCCAAGACACTTCGTGCAACGGTGGTTCGCACGAAGGAGGGAATGAGTGCATCGCCGCGTCGAGGTTTCCTCACACCAAGTGAGGCTGTCAAGATATCTGTTTTCACAGGTATCATAGTGGTTATGGTGTGTGAACCTGACAGCCGAGCTTCAACCGAGGTTTTTCCTCTGAGTGAGGTTTTTCCAGGATGTACTATTTTAGGTTAGGTTATTCTAACTGGCCAGCGTTGCTAGGAAAATTCTCTCTTTGGCTTTTGCCCTCCGACCAGAAAGAGCTTCCTTCTTCTCCCCGTCGTCACTGGGAGTCCTCTAAAGTGCAGCAGCAAGAAGGGGGCGCCACTGGAGGGGGCGGAAGGTTGGACGAGGAGGATGTGCTCGCTTCTTCTGAAGGGAACTCGGAAGTTAGCAGCTCTTCCGTGTCACCCTTCGAGATCACCGACGAAGAAATTCCGCCTGACATTGACGCAACGGTGGTTGAGCACATCGACAGTGTAACAGGAGTGTGATGCTGTGAACATGAATATCTTACTACACGTGCAGAAGCTGTTGGCAAGTTTATCGCGGGGTACATGACAATGACGAAGGATGGTCAGCGTATCAGCTTGGTTAGTGCGCTTGCTATGTATGCTGGTATATCGGCAGAAGGACAGCGCCACCGTTCAACGGGAGCTCGGAACCGGTACGCATACTATCTTCCCTTTGCGGGCGAGGTGTACCGGACCGCGTTCCAAACGGCCTACAACGTCAGCAACGACACAATCAACCGGTACACAATTGAACCGCTTTTGAAAGGTGAGGCATTAAGACGGTTTTGGTGACAGCTATCGAAAGCAAGTTCAAGAAGGGCAATACATTGTTCGTCAGCACGGAAACGCTGGCAACAAGAGCGCCAAGTTTGTTGACGAGGAAGCCATCAAGATATTTTTCATTCGTTTGGCTGACGTCCATGCTGACGTCGTTCCAGTGCGCTTTAGACATCAGAAGACCAAAGAGGGCGTGCTTCACCGGTACTATACGGTAAAAGAGTATCACTTGCTTCCCGCGTATTTTACATGGGCCATGATGCATGAATGGTATATCAAGTGGGCGGAAGATTCTCGTGTCAGGATAAAGGAGCCTTCCCTCAGTTCTTTTCGCGCTGTACTGGAGAGGGTTTGTCCTACAATTAGAGTTCGGTCACCCCACGACAATGTCTGTGATACCTGTGTGATCAATCGCAATTCAATGGGACTTGAACCGTCAGAAGAAGACACGGAAGCTGTTGCGTCTCACATCGAAGATGCTAAGTCGATGCGCCATCACTACAAGAGTTATTGTGAAGCATCAACACCAGATGGATGGGTAACTACTATCGATTTCGCCCAAAATATTAACCTTCCTCATAACGACAGCACGCCATCGCTGTGGTACTTCCTAAGTCTGATCTCAGTCTCGGTGTTTGGAATTCATACGCATCCCAATAAGTTACAATGGAATCTCATCTATTCAGCGCGCAAAGCGAAGAAGGGCAGTATAGAGGTCATATCAATGCTAGACACACACGCAAGAATGCGGAAAATTTACTCTTCGTCTCCTGGAAATAAGCGCTGGCACGTGTACGCCGATAACTGTGGAGGACAAGTCAAGAATAGCTATGGGCTGCAATTTTTGTTATTTCTGGTCCACACGAAGTCACTGAAGCGTGCCACGCTCAGCTTTCTAGTGAAAGGTCACATAAAGAACCATTGTGATCGGCATTTCGGCTATCTCAAACGACACTACGCAAAACGAAATCTATGGGTTATGGAGGATATAGAAAGAGCGGCAAACGAGTCGGCCACTGAGCGTGGAGTGGTGAAAGCGTTTACCGAAGCAGAGAGGGCTGGTCTTTGGGAAAGCTTTCGGAAGCTAGATCCACCGCCGTTAAACAAAGAGAAAGTCCATGGCATCTACAAGAAGGTGCTCCCGCACGTCCCTCCCGAACTCCGCGACGACCCCATGTACATTGTACTGGACGAAGAGGATTAGCAATAAGTTGCAGCAACTAAGCGAGCACGCGGACAAAAAGCCCCCGCCCGAGCTAAACGTACCTCCCAAGCCGAACCAAAGTCACGAATGTCACGGAAAAAGCGTGCTGCTAAAGAGAAGGTGTAAACCACTGCAAATCGAAATCGGTGCAATTGTCATTTTCAACAGGGCTCGCACCTTTTACTCACAATTTGAAGTGATGTGTCCCACACAACTGTTTTTTCGTCTACTATTGTGGTTGATTTTGGGTCTTTTGACAAGTTTCCGGACGAGATTCGAAAGAATGAACGCCAAAAACAGAATCTACGTCGCAAATTATATATTTTTAGTCATAAATCGAAAAAAACATATTTTTAAGCAACCACCATGACACCTCGCGGCGAGGACCGTAGCTCACACGCTAGCGGGCTTTGGGGGTCATGCCATACCTTAAAATAAAGCTTACACTCCATACTACACGGTGAGCTATGTAACTCAAACCGCGTACTTTGGCGTTAAGATCGTAAGTGTTTTGAACGGTCTCATTTGTGGGAACTGGATCCAAAATGTAGATAAGTTTATACAAACATCAAGTCAAATATATATTTTGCAAATATATTTACTATTTCAGTTAATTAGGGACAGTCCTAGAATAGGAAAACAGTGCCAGCTACGGTTTTCTATATTATACACTTGTACGCATCACATGATCTTTCACCGCGAACAGTCCCGAAAACGAGAAGAGGTGATATGAGTCTTAGCGCATTTGTTCCTACTAACACGCAAAAGGCGCGAACTACCGCGATTGCAGCATTTGAGCGAATGCTAGAGGGGGAGAATGTTAGTATGGAGTTTCTTCAAGCTAGCCTACTCCTGGATACGTCTGGTAGGCGTTTAGCGGCAACTATGGACCGTTTCGGCTTTTATCTTGCTACGAACGAAGGTAAGAAAGGTAAGCTTGCTCGCAATACGGCGACTTCGTATCATAGGAATGTAAAGTTGTTCGACAAGTTCCCACATTTGCGTGTGCCAACTGAGTTGATCCTACTCAAGCAAGGGAGGACTCTAGATAAACATTATTTGAAACGTGAAAACGGTGGCATAATTAGCAAAGCACCTCCTTGTACCAAGGATGATCTAAGGTGTTTGATACTTTACGTGTACAGCACAGCTCAAGTCAATGCTGATTACCAAGTCCCTGCACTTGCATGCCTAATGTGACATTCTTTTGGGCGCTGATCAGATTTAGGCTACATACAAAAGCAGCACATCTCAGTGTCAGCGGACGGAACCTTCTACCTTGAGTTTCTACGCGTCAAAACGTCAGTAGAGCGGGGGTCACTTTGATTCCAGACAAAAATGACTTCTCACATGCCCATTGCACGCGCTTGCCGTCGCACAGACATGCAGGAGTCGCCATGTGCAGCACTACTCGACCAACTACCTGATCTCGTGTCGTACAACACAGCTGCTCTCATTACCGGAGCTCCATTGCACGATATACTTGCTGTCGAGCCTGGCACGCTTCAGATGTCGGTCGGCAGTAAGTCAGCGGGTGGAATCCCCCGCCTCAGTGTTTCGCGCTTCCGACGGAACTGTGATAGACAGTCAAAGTCAAGACACACATACCCTATCAGTACCAACACAGACGAAGTCAAGGCAGCGAGGAGTCAAGCGGGGTGAAGTCGGAGTTCAGGCGTACATGAACAGGTTGCTCCAGCGCGCTAATGATCCCGCTGGTGCGACTGCTGACTTGACCTCACACGTTTCGGCGCGGTGGAGCTCAGCACGCGAACGGAAATGACCGTCTTGCCACACAATGGGTCTTTGACCGCGGCGCCTGGGGCATGTCCAAGACCAACAAAGCGTTCGCATACAGCATGTGAAGACAGGAAGGTGGCTCGAGTCCTTGGGGGATGGGATGCTGACGACAAGCCTGCGATCATCGACATCGCACACTACACAGGCACGACTTGGCCGCTTACAGACACTTCTTCTCCGATCATGTTCAGGTTTGAAAGCACAACGGTTGAACGTAAGCGACAAGGTACTCAGTGTTCTGACAGCGTACCTCATTTGATACTATCCGTCGCTGAAAGAGCTGGCGTCAACTGCACCAATCGTGATAAGAGTGGAGGAGTGTTTGGAAGCGGCTGACATCCCGGGGCTGATATACTCTCACTCTCGGTCACGCTCAGCACCGCAGCCTCCTCACCTGTTGAAGGTCAGATATGAGACAAACCCAGCCACATATGCGCACGAATTGATCACCTTTTAGATGTTATTGGAGAACTTATTGCTTCGAACAAATCATTGGTAGCACGCTTGTCCATCGTTCGGGCAGCACAGCTAAAACCAAACGTACTCAAGAAACGACTCGTCTGGAGCAGCTACACGATACGCCAGATCAGGAGTCCAAACCGAAGCGCAGGAAAAAACAAGCTACAAACCTGTCATCTGCGTGGTTCGAACGATACACGAGGGTGCTACGCGTATGGGAGTCAGCCGACCGAAAGAAGAAGTTTCGCAGGAAGGCTTCGATCACACGCTTCATAAAGAAGAGAACGGACACGCCACAGTCGTCGGAGCTCGTCTGTTTGGGATCGTTTGAATACTTCTGACCCCGAATGGCTTCACGGGCCGATCAGTGAACTTTGATCGCAGTTCCTCATCGAAGTAGCCTCATACAATCCGCTTGATTGTCTCAATCTTCGAAATGCCTAAGTAGTCTACATGAACAATGCACCGACGTAGATTGTCGACTGCAAGTACAGGGTTTTGAACTACAGCAAATGTCCAGTGGTTCCCCATACTGACTGGAATTATCACATAGTCATACTCATCATAGGGAAAAGAAGCAGTAATTCCACGGCAACATCTGTGCGCAGTCTTCATATTCCGCCCGGAAGCTTTGAACCTGGCAAAAATATGCGCAAACAAATTGGCATCCATAATGTATGTCCGCCCATGTGGTGAAATGTGTTTTCTGATGTAGTAAATGATAGCAACATCATTTAGCCAATTTGGGTCTTCTAGCGTCCTGATATCCGATTTCTGGACAACTAAGCGAACGGTGGTTTTCCTCGGAGCAAAACACGGTGTTTGGGTATCGCAAAACAATATCGGCCACCTCTACCTCTCGGCTATCATCACATGCATCACCAGAGTTCACGCCTTCTTTGGTGTCGTGGACCAATGATATTATCGCTGGTGCTGGTAACGGAGGGGCATCTAGCTTAGCTTGGTTTGAAGAATCAACCACTGCACAGGTATCTTGCGACGGTGCTTCCACATGTACTATAGTTTCACTAGAAGCAGTCGAAACTTCAGAAAGAGAGAGCTTGAGCTCCTTCTTGCTGGGTTGCGCGCTGGGCTCGTATCTAGCAACATATTCCCGAAGGTCATGGCGCTTGATAAACCTGTCTAACCATGATAGCTGAGCCCCACTAGACTGCTTCTTAAACCCTGGAATTTCGTCGCTGCAGTAGTCAACGATGACACCCCTCATCATTTTAGCGTCGATGTCACTTGACAGCTTAAGCATGTTAACGAGGTCATATTCGTAAGCATGCGTTGAAGATTCAGGCCCGGGTCGACTCTTGATCCCAAAAGTATTTCGCTCATTGATCTATTGGTTAGACGAACACCACCCCAGCAGCGTCGCCCCGCTAACACCCAGAAATTTGAATGCCTCAGTTGTATTCCACTCCTCGATCTCCCATAGCGCGAGGGCCTTTAGCTTCTGTTCATTGGGAAGCGTCTCTTGCTTCGTCATCACAAACCAGTTTAAAAAAGTAATCGCAACCAAACACGGGTTACCTAACACTTGTACGGGTTACTCGACATCTTTGAACTGGATTTAATGGTTATTGCCGATCTGCTTAATTTTGATTTCACTATACACTTGATCGTTCGCTTTTCCTAAATACAGTTGATCAGCAACTGTAAATATGTTATCTGCAGGAGCTGGGTTTTCAATACGGTCTATGGCAAGAAGTTGTCTGAATATGATGATGCGCTCGTCGAGGTCGCCCGCCCGAAGCAACTTGCGCGTTTCACGGAGTACAGTTCTAGCTCCTTTTGCCTTGATGCCACGATCCTGTAAGTACGCAAGTACGTTGCTTTCAGCGATACAACCGGTTTCCAGTACACGATCCTTAAAGTCGTCGTCGTTCTCATCGAGCTTAATCCGATAGACGAGGCGACAAAGGTCGTCACGTTCATGAAGGGCCTTAGAGGTGGGCCTGTGAAAACCTATCTCTTCCGAGAGTACCCAAGTACTCTCGAGGCAGCGATCACGCTCGCCATGCAAGAGGAGTTTAGCCTGCGTCAGGCTAAACTGCATGCGAACGTCCCGCGGCAGATGCCGCGGCCGGCAATGAAGCCGACGGG
>BSXT01002199.1:0-10326 GCA_030267785.1 Phytophthora fragariaefolia | reverse complement strand
CAAGCAACAAGAATCCCAAGCATGAGCCAAGTGCTGCAGCACCCGCGCGTCTTCACGTTCGTGAAGGGCGAGAGCAAGGGCAACGGCAGCATGAAGCCGCTGCTGGGCGGCAAGGGCGCCAACCTGTGCCAGATGGCGCGCAACGGCGTGAACGTGCCGCCCGGACTGACCATCACGACGGAGGTGTGCCAGGAATTCTACGCGGTGGGCGGGCGCCTGCCGGACGGCCTCATGGACGAGGTGCGCCAGGGCGTGCGCCTGATGGAGAAGGCGCTGGGCGTGACGTTCGCCGACGCCGCCAACCCGCTGCTGGTATCGGTGCGCTCTGGCGCGGCCATCTCGATGCCCGGCATGATGGACACGGTGCTGAACCTGGGCCTGAACGACGAGATCGTCAAGGGCGTGGCCAAGCGCGGCGGCGAGCGCTTCGCGTTCGACTGCTACCGGCGTCTGCTGCAGATGTTCGGCGACGTGGTGCTGGAGATCCCGCACGACGACTTCGAGGCCGAGCTGTCAGCCATGAAGCAGGCGCGCCACGTGACGTTCGACGTGGAGCTGACGGCCAGCGACCTGAAGGAGCTGGTGCACAAGTACAAGGACGTGTACAAGAAGCACGGGCGCTCGTTCCCGTCGGACCCGTGGGAGCAGATGCGCATGGGCATTGAGGCCGTGTTCCGCTCGTGGAACATCCCGCGCGCTGTCAAGTACCGCGAGATCAACAAGATCACGGGCCTCAAGGGCACGGCCGTGAACGTGCAGGCCATGGTGTACGGCAACATCAACGACCAGTCGTGCACGGGCGTGCTGTTCACGCGCAACCCGGCCAACGGCGAGAACAAGCTGTACGGCGAGTTCTTGCTCAACGCGCAGGGCGAGGACGTGGTGGCGGGCATCCGCACGCCGCAGCCCATTTCGGAGCTGGCGCAGAAGATGCCGGCCGTGTACAAGCAGCTGGACGAGACGGTGCACACGCTGGAGACGCACTTCAAGGACGTGCAGGACACGGAGTTCACGGTGCAGGACGGCGTGCTGTTCATGCTGCAGACGCGCAACGGCAAGCGCACGGGCCCGGCCGCTCTGAAGATCGCCGTGGACATGTGGCGCGAGAAGCTGATCACGGAGGAAGAGGCCGTGATGCTGGTGGAGCCGCGCCACCTGGATCAGCTGCTGCACCCGAGCTTCGCCAACGAGAAGGCGTACCAGAAGGACGTGCTGTGCCGAGGCCTGCCGGCGTCTCCGGGCGCGGCCGTGGGCAAGATCGTGTTCACGGCGGCCGACGCTGAGGCGTGGTTCGCGCGCGGCGAGAACGTCATGCTGGTGCGAGAGGAGACGTCGCCCGAGGACGTGGGCGGCATGCACGCGGCCGAAGGCATCCTGACGTCTCGCGGCGGCATGACGTCGCACGCAGCCGTGGTGGCCCGTGGCTGGGGCAAGCCGTGCGTGTGCGGCTGCAGCGCGCTGTCGATCGACGCCAACAGCAAGACCATGCGCGTGCAGACGGCCAGCGGCGCCGAGGTGGTGCTGCGCGAGGGCGACTGCATCAGCGTGAACGGCACGACGGGCGAGGTGATCCAGGGCGAGCAGCAGCTGCAGAAGGCTGCCATGAGCGGCGACCTGGCGCAGTTCATGAAGTGGGTGGACGCGCACCGCCGCATGGAGGTGTTCACGAACGCCGACACGCCCGAAGACGCGCGCGAGGCTCGTGCGCACGGCGCGCAGGGTATTGGCCTCACGCGCACGGAGCACATGTTCTTCAGCTCAGCGCAGCGTATCGCTGCCGTGCGGCGCATGATCGGTGCCGTAGAGCTGGACTCTCCGGCGCAGCAGGAGGCTCTGGATGAGCTGTGCACGTTCCAGCAGGGCGACTTCGAAGGCATCTTCCGCGCCATGGACGGCCTCCCCGTGACCATCCGAATGCTGGACCCGCCGCTGCACGAGTTCCTGCCGCACGAGGGTAGCGCGCTGGACGAGCTGTGCGAGACGCTGTCGAAGGAGATGAAGGCGAGCAAGGCGACGGTGCAGTCGCGTCTGGCCGGCCTGAAGGAGGCGAACCCGATGATGGGTCTGCGTGGCTGCCGCCTGGGCATCGTACACCCGGGCATCACGGAGATGCAGGCCAAGGCCATCGCGGAGGCGGCCGTGACGGTGGCTGGCGAGGGCATCTCGGTGCACCCGCACATCATGATCCCGCTGGTGGGCTCGTTCGAGGAGCTGGAGCAGCAGGTGAAGCTGGTCAAGTCCGTGGTGCAGGACGTGATCGGCAAGCGCGGCAAGTCCTTCGACTACAAGGTGGGCACGATGATCGAGGTGCCGCGCGGCGCGCTGCAGGCCGGCAAGCTGGCCGAGGTGGCGGAGTTTTTCTCCTTCGGCACGAACGACCTGACGCAGATGACGTTCGGCATCTCGCGCGACGACGCGCAGGCGAAGTTCCTGTCCTACTACGTGAAGCACGGCGTGCTGGAGAAGGACCCGTTCGAGACGCTCGACCAGGAGGGTGTGGGCGAGCTGGTGCGTCTGGCCGTGGAGCGCGGCCGCGCAACGCGTCCCAAGATCGAGCTGGGCATCTGCGGCGAGCACGGCGGCGACCCGCAGTCGATTGAGTTCTTCGAGAAGGTGGGCCTCAAGTACGTGTCGTGCTCTCCGATGCGTGTGATGATCGCGCGTCTGGCAGCTGCTCAGGCAGCGCTCAAGCTGAAGAAGAGCTCGCCAGTGCCCGGTGCGTAGGCGGTGACGACTACATGTAGTTGTTACGTCGGCGACGACGAGAGAGGGTAAAGAGTGAGTGAGAGAGGGAGAGGCCAGGTTCGCGAAGCAAGCGAGAAAAGTAGGAGGCACTCGTATACGTTTGTGCATATGGGTGTGTTCAGGCAGTGTCGTTGCCGTAAAGTTGGGGCGGCTGCTATCGCTGCGTTTTAAATCTAAACACGAATTGTTGATTGTTGATCGATGGTATGGTCTGGACCTGTGTACCGTTTCGGTCGTAAGTGGTCATTCGTTGTGGTGAACGGGTAGTGAACCCGCTCACACAAACACGCGTTTTTGACCGTGTTGATGCTCTCGTTCAAAAGAAAGGAGCTGTAACGCCCCTCAGAAAAAGACATGAATCTGTTGCAATCCAAACATCAAGGACACAACGATTGGTTTAAAAAACAATGGATGCTACTCACCAAACAACCTGCATGAATTGGTTTAGGGTTATCTAATTTGCACTTCAGTGATAGCAACAAAGGCACGAATTCGATGAAACTACAGCGACGAAGAAATGGAGTATGCTATTCAGCGTGCTCTGTCAGGTGAGGCGAAAGTGGCAGTTGCTGAGCGCACGAACATTCGGATCAAGGATGTAAAAGATATCGACCGTGGCTCAGCTCCGCTCTTGCCCTAATTATTACCTGTTACCTTCAAATAATGTTACCCTGTCGTTTTAGATCGATTTCGAATCAGTGTGGACAATCCGGATATAATAGAAATTCCTCGGTACGCTGTCCAAGATAAAAGTCTACTAAACTGGCACGCCCCCACACTATAATGTCGGTATTGTTTCAATGCTTATTAATACATCCTATTGCTTGCAGTTCTGGGGCAGCAGAACATGTCTCAAAATAGTCGAGCTTTCCCTCTATTTTTTCATCTGCATACTTAAATAAATACTTCGAAGTATCCGTGTCTGAAGGTCCCTGCAGCCGTTGAAAAAATGTTGTCGGATTTCTCTACTAAACTGGCCATTTGCCTTAGGCTAAAATTTTCGACCGAAGTGCGCAATGATGGTCAGGGCAAATGGTGACCAGTTTATATCTGACCGGGGTGATATTTTGCTGAGCACCTGGTCATTTTGGCAGCGCCAGCATGGTGATATTTTTAGTGCCATCAGAGAGGTTTCGAACATCGCTTTCACTACCCTTACCATCATATTTTTGTTTTAAACACATTTTTCTGACTAAGTACGATCCAATTCTGGTGGAACTTGGAAATGGATGGATTGCAGGTCACCACCCTCACACATTGTCTCTACCATCCGTTTGAGGCTTGCAAACGGCTTGTTGGCGCTACCGTAATAATCGGCCCCAGTGCGACACAGTTTCCCAGTCATAATCAAGTGAAGCAAAAAACCTCGTTAGGTTTTTCAAAGCGCTCGCTCGGATGACGTCCGTTCCGGACGGTTGGTTGCGGAACGTCCCTCACGCCCGTCACAAACGAAAAGGAAGAAGAGACAGAAGAACAATAACAAGACGAAGCTGAAGGTGCAGTCTCTCGAAGTCATGCTTCGAGAGACTGCACCTTCCTGTTGCTGGTGATGCTCGTGTACACGCTGCTGAGGCGTCTAAAACGGCTTTTGTTATGTCTGTTGCTATGCGGCTGGGCGTCCACCGGTCATCTGTGTACCGGTGGAGAAAACAAGGAGGAAGATAACGATCAATAGACGTCTAAACGCCAGTTTTTTTCAAGTATTTTTTCTTAATATCTTTTTAGGGTGGAGGGGGTGTAATAGACGTCTAGACGCCAGTTTTTTTCAAGTCTTTTTTCTTAATATCTTTTTAGGGGGAGGGGGTGTCACCCTTACGTTTGCTGGTGTCGCACTCATACCGTTTGTCGCACTGGGCCCGATTATTACGGTATCTCCGCATTGCTAAAGTGGCTATGACGAAGCCAACGAAGTGCAAGAATTTCTCGGACGAGGAAGACGTGCTTCTGCTCAAGCAAGCCCTGGCCGACAAACCGTATCGGCAAGAGCATGGCAAGGTCATGGAGAGGTGGAACTCGCTCGCAGCGACTTTAGTGTCTTCACTAGACTTCACGAGAAAGAATCTGTCTGGCAAGACGGCCCAGAATCGGCTGAATGTGCTGCTAGGTTTGTACTCTTTCTGTTAGAACTCATAACTATTTTTCAATACTAATTCAGTGCAATGCTCCTATTGCTACAGTGGCCGCCCAAAAGAAGAATAACGCGTCGGCGAGACTCTCCGGTGTCACTGAGGCTCACACGGAGAAGGACGTCCTGCTAGAAGCTTTTAGCAAAGATAGAGGACAGCAAGCTGGACAAGGTAGCCAAGAAAAAAATTAAGAAAGAAACAAATGCTCTGAATGAGAGCGCAGGCGAGACATTTCGCCGTCTAGTCGTGGAGCGACTAATGCGCCAGCGCGATGAAGACCAAGACAACGCTGCAGGCAGTCCGACCAGGGCGAACAAGTTTGCCAAGTTGGTCGACCTTCTCCGTGAGCAGAAGGAAAAAGGGCTCGAAGCGCGCAAACAGCAATGGGGGCAAGAGCGTTTAGACGTCAAGCGACAGAAAAGCGCTTTATGCAGCTACTCGAGATACTAGCGAAACGTTCTTATATCGTTTTCATTCGAAGCATAATATTTTTGCAATAAAACGCATTTTTGTTTCCGTCATTTGTTGCAAGTATTCTTGTGGTGTTGGAGGTGGCAGTTCAAAGTAGTTACTAATCTGGTTGCCACCCTGGTAGCAGCAAAGACAATTTGGCATCAGCATAGCTACACAAACAAACGTACCAATGGGGCTTAAGCGAAGCTTTAAGTTTTTCTTGTAGTCGATAAACGCTCACGTTCGCTTCATAATCCCAAAGTTCCATTCAACAGCCCTGCGTACTGAGCTCATCTCTTTGTTGAAGATGCGCTCATGTGTCGTTTGGACGACGCTTTTAAAGCGCGTCACTACGTACTTGCTGATGGAATAGGTCGGATCGCCGAAAATGGCTTTGCCATCGAATTCAGACTGCCGACCGAAGAAGTTGAGGACGTCACTTGCTGCAAATACTGTGGTATAGTGGCGTCAGCCTTCATACGGCCCAAAACAATGTATACATAGACCGTCAGGCGCCGTCAACCCTGCATTCAGCACACAGTACTGGTTAGCATTAAAACGGTTACTAGCAGTTGTACATGTAGCGGTTACCTTGGAAAAGCAAACAGTGGATACGCTTGTGTCCACTGTATACTTGGCGTTTCAGGTTTTCAGATTTGTGCCCTTGGCGAGGTAAGGGACGGCAAATTGGGACCTTCGTGCCGTCCGGAAATGCAAAAATGCCTTGGGCTGGGCCTCGGCGCTGAATAGCCGCACAGTAGTCGTTCATTTTGGCTGTCACCAGCTTTAGGTTGAAGTATTTAAGCTCACTGTAGCGATTATCTACGTATTCAACTACAACAACTCTGAGTTAGCGATGCAGGTAGTAGTAACAACGTCAGATTAACGGCGAACAATTACACATACCTGTCCACAGGAAGATCCTACTGAGCGCTGGCATGGAGCGCCCGAACTTGTCCATCATATCGTGGAGCCGCCTTGGGTAGGATAGCGGATACAACATGACGGCGAGCGCTTCCTCGGCCAGGCAGCGATCGCCTGCCTCAGTGATCATCGTGTCAGGCATGGCGCAGAGACGGACGAGTAGACGGATGCCGTGGACATCGAAGCGAAAATCCTTCACCGCATTTGCGTAGCCATAGGTGTGGCGAAGTGGTCACGCGAAATTTCAATGTCGCGGGGTCCTCTTGCACACGGCGCCCGAACTGCCGACTAACGGAGGGGGTACTCCGATCCTCCGTGAAAGTGTTGATCCTCACCTTGTGTACCCGTCGATGGGCTGGATCGCTCTTCGGGTGATCTCAGAAGACGCGCTAGGTTAGAGACTTGGACTGCCTGGCGGGCAGCGGGAACTCAGACAGCAGCGGGGATATTTCTACTCGCTGCGCCAATGTATGGTCGAGTTGTCGATCTTGGGTTCCTTTGATCTAAACTCGCAGGCCGATGTCGATCTTGGCCTGGGGTTGCCTTGGGGTGTGTGTATTCCTTTCCTTGCTTGCCGCTTCCTCTAGCGGTGGATTGAAACGAGGGTTGACAGACGCCAGGCCAAGCAATCTTGGCGTCTGGGTTCACTTCGATCTTGGGGGTATTCGATGTCCTAGTGAAGCTGCGGGCGGGCCAATGTATATTCCGTACCCGGTAGCGTGAAGGCGAAGACCACTTGTGATGTAGAAGGAAAATTCAACTCTGTTTAGTGTGTTAGCATGTTCCTAGATCTGACCTTATTAACAACCTGCGCCACGCGTCCTAGTGCGCCATTACTGGCTCTCTAGGCCTCACTGACCCTTTATTCCTTGTTTGCGTCATCAGTGGGACTGAGATCTGATGCTTATGTTTTAAGATCGCCGTCATCCCTGTCAAGATCGATATCGTCGATCTGCATCAAAACTGCCGGGCCGTCGCTACTTGAACCTCACTTCAGTGACTTGGGCACTACTCCGCGGTAATACATTTCTCGTCCCAGGTTGATGGATCTAGATCGACGGCGAAATTTCCGATACCGCTCCACCACATAGGCGTCCAGGTCGAGCCGCACGTCTGGTATTAAAGGGCGCTCGGGTCCGTCGAAAAGACCAGCTTCCTGCATCACTAGCCAGCTGTCTGCCTCGTCCAGAGCCGCTAGTAGCAGTAAGAGCTCCAGCGCGTCAGCCTGGGACAGCTGCATGGCTCTTTCCCACTCCTTGGTACGCTCGTGACGGCCGACGCTGCTTCGCTGCTTGGTGACGGCTTCTTGTGGCTAAATGTCAGCCAGTCGCAAAGTTTTGGTTTATGTAAGGATTATGTGTCGTCGAAATGTCTGCACTACCCTCACCCTTACACTTGGACCGGTGATGCAAAAGTGAAGGCAAGGCCCGGCTCGAAACCTTGCTATCTTCTAGTTTTGACTAATACAGTACCTAGTAATTAGTGCTACAGTAGTGTAGTACTGGTATATATTACAGTACACTGGTAATATCAGCTTTCAGTTATCAATTACAATTTTTGCCAAAATCTTTCGTTCAAGATACCCGCCTTTAGTAAGTACAACCAGAATGCAACCAGAACTACTCAAGATCCCAGAAACTCAACTGTAATAAGTCAGTGCATTCGATGTAGTGGATACATACTCATCCAGGTATACGGTCCTTTATGCAAAATTCTCTACTACACCATTTCAAGATCAAATTGAGAATTTTCAAGATCAAAACAAGAATTGCTAAGATCAAAACAAGAAAACCTGTAATCAGTTATATTTCACGTACAACTAATTACCTACAAAACGTAATCACGATCCAACTGGCATGTCATGCTTGTCCAGAGCGCGAGCATGAAAGCTGAGAGTATGCGCTGCCTCCGAGTCACACAGCTCCGGAGTGACCTTGACACGCATACTGTGCTTGGCGGCGCGTAACATATAGTTTGCGCGGTGCTGAGCCTTAGTTGTACCCGGTGGTGGTCGCAGGATGTGTCGCTATGCTAAGCTTCAAGCCTTAGCACCTCTTGATCAAGCAGTTCAGGGCCGGCAGATCGTGCTGACTTCGGGATTATGCAGCTGAACGATTATGGTGTGGATTATGCAGTGTCTTTTATAATATATTGGAGGTATTCGAGAACACTAAAAGCACGAATGTATTGCAATGCCATGGAGCCTCGCCACTCTACGACCTAGCCACTTTGCAATCTGCAATGAGGTACAAGTGCTATACTGACGAGCAACGGCATCGGATTTTAGCTATGCTAAACCCAATCGAGAACGTATTCTCGGTATTCAAGTCAGAGGTAATGTACTACTTGGCCACGCATCGGGACGCCATCCGATCGCGATATCCGGATTGTTTGCCGAAGAAGCAAATTTATTAATCAGCAAAATGAAAGCAAAGGTCGTGAGAACTAACTCTGCTACATGCAAGGCACCTGGGGGTCCTGGTGCTGGGGAACTGGTGTCGCATCAACACGGGAACTGCATAAACAACCGCGTAATCCTAGCGACTGCATAATCGACACCATAATCGTTCAGCTGCATAATCCCGAAGTCAACATGATCTGCCGGCCCTGAACTGCTTGATCAAGAGGTGCTAAGGCTTGAAGCTCAGCATGGCGACACTGCCCCCGAAAGCCTGACAGCGATCTTGATCAGAACTGTCCGACCGCTGTGGTAAATGCCGCATCATCAATAATGCTTACGTACTCGCGTACCTTGACCGGAACCTCCGCCATGAGGCTCTACAGCGGCTCCCACGAAGCTTCGATGTCCTGCAGCCCGGTCCAGTTCACCAGTAGCTCCCAGCGCTTGTACCTGAAGTCGGCGAACCCGTCGACACCGAGCAGCATGCCTTGGTTCGACACGAACTCCCGGATTTCTTCCGTCACGTCCAGCGAAGAATCCGCGTAGAACCGCAGTCGAGAACCGTGCACCTCGTAGGTAGCACCAGTGAGTAGATGTCGAATCATGAACGAATGTGGGCGCGCTTCGATGACCACAAACGGCCCGACCCACTGAGCTAAGAGCTTGTTGCGGGCAAGTCGCTCGTCAACACGCGACCACAGGACATAATCGCCAACGTCAAAATTCGTAATACCCCCCTTCGCCGCTGCATGTCATAGAGACGCTTCTTCTCCTTTGACGTCAATAGCATCTCGGTGCATTGCTACCAACGAAGAGCCCACCTTATCCAGCGAGTCCTCCACCCTGGTCAAATCGATAGTGGTGATTGAATCGTTGCGTCCGGGGCGGGTGATGACGTCGAGTGCAGACGGCGGCGGCAGCGCCAGAAAGAGTTCCATTGGGCATTTTCCTGCCAAAGAGCGAACTGGAGTCTGGTTCAGATTCGCTTGAATCACCGGCAGCAGGTAGGTCCACTCATGCTGGTCCAGGTGATACTCCATCAGCATAACCCGAAGGACTTGAAGTACATCTCGGTTCAGCCGCTCGACGGTTCCATTAACCCACGGTGAGTAGACAGGAGAGAACTGCTGCTCAATCTTAAGCCGGCTGCACAGGATCCTGGGCGTCTCGTTACGAAAGTGCGAGCCTTGATCCGACATCATCTTCTCGGGGCACCCATACCGTTTGTACCACGACAGCAAGGCGTCCGCGGCGACGTCGGAATTCGCGCTGCTGCATGCGAACAGCTCGCAATAGTGGCTCAGACCATCTTTGACCACCAGCGCGTACCGATCACCTCCAAATCCATCGCCGAGCTGCAAATAGTCCCAGTGTACCATCTCATTTCTTCGAGTGGCAGTGAATGTAGGACCATACACTCGCGTAATGACCCGCGGTCCCTTGACATGCTTGCAAAGCAGGCAGGCACCCACGAACCGCTGCACTTTGTGATGCAGTCTTTCAATGTAGAAGCGGTCATTGAGGACTGTGAACACAGCATGCTCGCTCCGATGTCCTTGTGAGCCACAGTGCGTCACAATCATTAGCCTGAGTAGGAGCTGGCGCGCTGCTGAAGGCACCCACATTGTAGTGGGCTTATTTAGCTCACTACTTTAGCTTACACGTGTGCGCAACGTG